>OZJO01014065.1:0-16778 GCA_900406225.1 Acrobeloides nanus | reverse complement strand
GGATTTGAGTCGCGGTCCGCGTAATGAGTAAGTGAAATTTCAAACAAAAATTTATTTTTTAAGGGGAGTAAACTTTATGGTCAGATCTCCGAAAAAAATTTTTTTCGCAAATTTTTTTAATCAGACTCACTAGGGGTAATTTTATGTGAGGAATCGATTGCACGCATTCCCGAAGCATGAAAACGCTTTCTTGATCCTGATTCAGGGAATGGTGTTGATGTATGGGCGTAAACAGAAAATTTTCCGATTTTCGCATCAATACACCAACTCCTTTTCCTGAATCAGGGTCAAGACTCGAAGCTTAAAAATGCTTTCCTGATCTTGTTTCAAGGAAAATATTGATTGTTTTAAACACTTTTTTACGTGTTTTCTCATTGTTGCAAAATCAATATTCATGGTCAGGAAAGCATTTTCAAGCTTCGAGTCTTGACCCTGATTCAGGAAATGGAGTTGGTGTATTGACGCGAAAATTGAAAAATTTTCTTTTTACGCCCATACGCACAATCGATTTTTCGCATAAAATTATCCTTAGAGAGTCTTTTTTTCGAATTTGCGAAAAAAAATTTTCGGAGATCTAGCCGTAAATTTACCCCCTTGAAAATTTTTAGTATTTCGAACATTTTACGCCATGAAGCACTGTTCGACATGTTCCAGGTTTTAGTGAGAAATCACTCTGGAAATTTCGGCAATTGTGAAGGTGACCGCATATATCAATATGTCTACGATTGTGGGATCAATTTCTACAGCCGTGGCAAACTTTTGAATATAAAAGAAGAATTGAAGCTGGAAATTGACATGGTAGGACATGGTTAAAGTCTGCTTCACGGAGAGGTTCCATAAGCATAGCCTAGTTGATAGCATCACAGATTTTGAGTTTGAAGGCCCGTGTTCAATCCCGCTCGGAGTTAAATCCTTTTTGTATCGTTCAAAATTGATGATTACCAGAAAAAAATTTTGAAAATTTTTTCGCGTAGTTGGCCCCCTTATTGTGTAGTAGCTCCAAAAATACAACTTTGTTTAGTCCAAATTACGCCAGTCTACTGTTGATTTCTTGAGTAGAAATCTCGAAAAGATCACCGCAGTTATACTGGCTACCGACGAAATCGACCTCAAGTCGACGTCGGCCGTCTCGGAAGAGCTGGAAAAGCGAGATCGCTCGGTGGTGCAGTTTCTGGAAATATTGTCGAACCAGCTCATTTATAACAAGTAATTATTGAAACATGCTAGGTCTAATTGAAAAAATCTTTTTAGCCGGACTTACTTCATCTACGCCCAAAAGATGTTTGCCAAAGCCAACAATGCAATTCAAGTTGAAGGCGATCCGCGAATCATCAAAAGTGGGATGTCCAAAAATGTGCGCTTTGTTGGTGACAATCCTTCCAATTCACTTCCCCTCGTTCAAGTTGATCCGAAGAAAACCTTGTTCTTCCCTGGTATGGCGCTGCTTGAGTATATTCGTTTGCTTACTCGGTAATATTTTTTTAAATTTGAGGCTACTACACAATAGGAGGGGGGGGGGGCATCCATGTAAAAATTTTTTCTAGAAATGACGAGGAAATCCGAATTTGACATTTTCGAATCGAAAAAACGCTTTCCTGATTCAGGGAAGGTGTATTGTGTATTGAAGCGAAAAGTTGCAAAAATGCTATTTTAGCCTAAAAACGACCTCATTTGGGGCAAATTCGAATTGGACATTTATAAATTCCTCGGATTCAAGAAAAGCTGTATATTGACGCGAAAATTCGAGAAAATCATTTGTTAATTGGGTTAAATCATTGGTTAACTATTGCAAATAGTTTGAACTTTAAAATTTGTGTATTATTAAATACGTGCCTTTCGAATTTTCGTGTCGATATACAGCTTTTCTTGAATTCGAGGAAATTTATAAATGTCAAATTCGGATTCCCCGCACATTGTTACCCCAAAAAGGGTCATTTTTAGGCAAAAATCGCATTTTTGCGACTTTTCGCTTCAATACGTAATACGCCTTCCCTGAATCAGGAAAGCGTTTTCGCTTCGAAATTTTCAAATTCGGATTTCCTCGTCATTTCCAGAAAATTTTTCGCATAAGTGGCCCCCTCTATTGTGTAGTAGCTCCAAAAATTTCAGCACCAATCTTCCTGACTTGGACCGCCGAATCACCGACGAACGCTTCAAGCGCCAACTCCTCAAGGAAATCAAAGGTCTGGCCGTGCGAACAAGCCATCTGCAAAAAAATTCTTATTTTAACATCCATGGCTTAACTGCCGAAGGCCCGGCGAATATCTTTTTTGAAACAAAAGATGGGAGGAAATCAGTTTTGCAACACTTCCAAGACCGGTACCATTTCCGTGTGCAATTCCCCAATTTGCCGTGTGTAGTGGAAAGGAAAGTTAAAAAAGTGGATGGACAGAATCGAACTGTTGGTGAGAAAAATATTAGCATTAAATTTGTTCGAAACTCATTTTAGATAGCCATTATCCGATGGAAGTTTTGGTGCTTGAAGAAGGTCAACGTGTCCCGCTTTCGAAAATGACTCCGAAGTTGGTAAGGCATAAATTGTGAAGCCAAAAATTGAATTTTGTTCAAAATCCAATTTTGCTCAAAAATTGAATTTTTTTTCTCAAAAATTATTATACGACACAAAGAACCGTTTTGCAAAAAAAAATCTCGACCAAGCAAAACATGGTTAGGACTCCAGGATTGCACTTTAACACGCCAGGCTCGAATCATAGGAAAATAGGGGGTGGGAGCCTCCCATCCTGATACAGCCGCATGAGGCCCGAAAAATGAAAACGTACCGCATGCCGCAAGGAAAAAATGAAAAATGTACCGCATGCGCTTGCGGCACGTTAAAAAAATTTTGGTCGACACGAAGCGTGTCGACCAAAAAAAGGTCGTCAAACGTACCGCAACCGCTCTGAACGACCGCCCTCTTATACACCTATTCGTCCAATTGTTTTTAACTTTTTTGCCTTTTTAGATTTAAAAAAAAGAAAGATGGCATTTTTTTAGCTCGCTGAGACGAATAAAATGGCATCAAAATTATTGAAGCTGAAAATTGTTTTGGGTTATTGACCTTGAATCAGAACACTACAATTCTGATTCATGTTTTCGTTTCAATAACTCAAAACAATGTTTAAATTGGATAATTTTGGTGTCATTTGTTCGTCTCATTTAGCTATAAAAAATTGCTACAATGTTCACTTTATGAAAATTTAAAAAATCGATTTAAAATTCAAACAAGTTTGTGTATTACAACGAAAACATATATACAAATTCAAAATTTCAAACACAATTATCTCGAAAACTACAACGATTCAGAACATGCCGTAAAAACAAATAATGCTCCATTCTTCATGAACTTTTCGAATATCAACAAAAAATGGCAACTTTTCCCCCGTTTGAATGGTCCTTTCAGAGTACCAACAAATTTTCTAATAATTTTTTTAGACCGAGCAAATGATTCGAAATTGCCAGGCGAGACCATCACAATTTCCACGTGATCTGGAACAGCAACGCGCTAATGCAATGATCCAGAGTGGTGCACCAAACTTCAGGGCTTTTGATGTAAGCCATGACATATAAATTTGAAACTTTTTTTACATTTTAGATCAGGATTGACACAGAGATTCGCAAAGCAAATGCTGAAATTATGTTCCCACCGGCTATTGGCTATTCGAACGGCGTACAACAGCTCCCTGTCCAGGATCGTGATGGAAAAGACGATGTGGCCTGGATGGTCAAAGGCAAGAGATTCTTGGTCCCGGCCGATGACCCGAAAATTTGGGTCGCGGTTTTGTTCCAACAAGGCATTCCTGCCAACGATGTCAAGTATGTGTCATAGAAACAATTTGTATTATAAGCTTATTTTGTTAGAGCTTTTCTTCAAGGCCTCGTTCGGTGTGCTGGTGATATGGGCATGAATCTCAATAAGGAAAACCACCAAGAAGGCATTAACTCGACGGACATTGAAACCGTCCGTACTCGTATGATGTTCTTTAAAAACAATGGCGCTAAATTTGTCTTATTCTTTACTAAAGTAATTTTTTCACATTGATTTTTTTCATAAAAATCGTCAACTAAAAGGTAGCACTAGCGAGATCGTACTAGGCTGTCTCAACGTTGCTTAACTTGCCAGATCGGATGGTCGGCTTTTCTATCTACTGCACTACTTAGTCGACACCTTATATATAAAACGCCGTGAAAAGTTGTAACACTAATACTTATCAGCAAATTCATAGCACATTCATAAAATTTTCCTAGGACAAATTGGACCCAGTTCACCACACCATGAAGTTGCTGGAAGTTGAAACCGGCGTGGTAACTCAACAAGTCTCGAAACAAACCGTCGATAAAGTTGCGAGTGGGCGGGGAGCCCTCCTCGTTTATAATAACATCTTGCAAAAGTTGAATATGAAACTTGGCGGCATCAATTGGGACTTATCAACCACTCAGGCTTTCTTGACTCGAAATAAGACCCAGCAAGATGTTGTGTAAGTTGCCTAGTTTTAAAAATAAAATAAAAACCAAATTTTAGGAAGACCATGTGGCTCAAGCAGGCGCGCATGTTTATTGGCATTGACATGTCACACGCTGGCCCGCAGAGCTTCGTCGAGCGCAACCAAGGCGTTCCACCTTCTGATCCCACTATTGTTGGGGTATGCTTTGTAAAATAATCCATGTTGTAGACAATTGTATTTTCAAAAAAAAAGTCACACCCATGGTGAAGTGGCAATGTGATTTTGCGCTCGAATGATCGAGGGTTCGATCCTGTCTGATTGCAAATTTTATTTATTTGTTTCAAAAAGGGTTATTAAAAGAAACCCCCCTTAAAGGGCCAGGGAGCCATCTGAAAAATTTGATGCCATGTGAAAGAGCACAAAATTTGCAGCACTTTTTGCTTTTATGGCACTACTTGAAAATCTAACCGTAAAAAGTTATGAGCGAAACAAAAAAATTTTCAAACGAGTTTGAACATTGAAACGAAGAGCTTGTAGATCAATCAGATCGTTTATTGAAAAGATTTCAATTCAAAATCTTTGAACATTTAGAACAAAATAAATACAACAAATTTTATAACTCGCCGAGACGAACAAAATGACACCAAAATTATCGAATTTGACAAATGTTTTGGGTTATTGAAACGAAAACCTGATTCATGTTTTCGTTTTAATAACCCAAAACATTTTTCAAATTCGATAATTTTGGTGTCATTTTGTTCGTCTCGACGAGTTATAAAAAATGCTGTATTTATTTTGTTCTAAATGTTCAAAGATTTTGAATTTAAATCGTTTCAATAAACAATCTGATTGATCCACAAGCTCTTCGTTTCGATGTTCAAACTAGTTTGAAAATTTTTTTGTTTCGCTCATAACTTTTTAAGGTTAGATTTTCAAGTAGTGCCGTAAAAGTAAAAGATGCTCCAAATTTTGTGCTCTATCACATGGCATCAACTTTCCAAAAGTGGACTGCTCCTCTAGTCCCATTTTAGATGGCATTCACTGCTGGCCACCCGTTGCTCATCCGTGGTACATATTGGTGCCAGACGCCGAGATTGACTATCGTCGAGCGCTTGGCAGACAAAGTTACGGAAGCCTTGAATATATACAAGAATATACCTCAGAACAAAGGAAATTTTCCCAGACAACTTGTTGTTTTCCGTGGCGGCGTCTCCGAAGGAGAATATGCAAAGGTATATCAAAAATTTAAAAAATATATAAGCTGAATGAGACGAACAAAATGACACCAAAATTATCCAATTTGAACATTGTTTTGGGTTATTGAAACGAAAATTCTGATTCATGTTTTCGTTTCAATAACCCAAAACAATTTTCATGATTTTGGTGTTATTTTGTTCTATTAAAAATTTAGGTGATCACTCAAGAAGAGAGATTTTTCAAAATGGCATTCGATAACATCAAGAAGGAGGTGCCCGACTTCATCGAGCCTATCTTGGTTATCATCGTGGTGCAGCGGACGTCGAACTATCGCATCGTGCCTCAAAACGTGGATCCGAATGCAAATCCCGCGCGGCAAAATGTTCCAGCTGGCACCGTCGTCGATCGTGGGGTGATGCATCCCACCCAAACGGAATTTTTGCTTGTAGCGCACAAAGCCATTCAGGTAAGTCTTAAAGGAATATTCCAGTGGGGAAAAAGTTGCTATTTTTGTTGATATTCAGAAAGTTCATGAAAAATAGAGCATATCTTGTTTTTACGGCATGCTCTGAATCGTTGTAGTTTTCGAGATAATTGCGTTTGAAATTTTGAATTTGCGACAAGCTCTTCGTTGTAATACACAAACTTTTTTGAATTTTTTGAAAATTCAAAAAAGTTTGTGTATTACAACGAAAACATAAGCAATTTCAAACGCAATTATCTCGAAAATTATAACGATTCAGAACATGCCGTAACAACAAAAAAATACTCCATTTTTCATGATCTTTCCGAATATCAACAAAAATTGACAACTTTTTTCAACTTGAACTCGATTAATTTGTGCGAATTTCAAAATATGACACCCCCTGTTTTCAAGTAATGCCGTAACAGCAAAAAATACTCCAAATTTTGGTAATACAGTCAACTCTCGATTTAGTGACACCCTTTCTCTAATTCGATTTAGTGACCCCTCTCGAGAATTTTCCCGCTAACACGACTACGCAGGGATGCATTGCAAAAGTATAAATACAGTCAAACTCGATTTAGTGACTTCCTTCCTACGATTCGATTTAGTGACCCTGGGAGGTCACTAAATCGAGAGTTGACTGTACTGCAATTGCATTTTTAGGGTACAGCTCACCCGATAAAGTGTACCATCGTCTATGATAATGGTGAGAAGCATGGACAACAACGCATGTCGTTGGAAGAGGCCGAATACATCACGTATCTTAATTGCTATGGTCATGCTATTGTGAGCAGCCCGGTCTCCGTGCCAGCTCCGCTTTATTCTGCCGCTGATTTGGCCAAGCGTGGCCGCAATAATTGGAAGACTCATGCGTACGTTTTTATTCGTATGACATATTTTGTCACCGATAAATATGCAAATGTGAGCACGATATAGTTGATCCATGTTGACAATGGAGACAAATTAGTCACCATAGTCACTATGAACAAATTGTATCGCGCCCAAAATTCGCATATTTATGGTCAGTGACAAGGATGGTCACTTTTCGTACCTTTCAGCATCACTAATAAAACATACTTTTAGGTTTGGAGGGGACTCAGAATCAACAATCAGTGGTGAAGGTGGTCGAGCCCGCAACACCGGCGACCCCAGCTTTTGGGTTGACCTTTCGGAGACTTTGAAACCACGTATCAATACTAAGTTCTGGGCGTAAAGAAATTTTATTGTCTTTCATACAGTAGAAAAAAACTTGGGCCCAACNAGCCCGCAACACCGGCGACCCCAGCTTTTGGGTTGACCTTTCGGAGACTTTGAAACCACGTATCAATACTAAGTTCTGGGCGTAAAGAAATTTTATTGTCTTTCATACAGTAGAAAAAAACTTGGGCCCAACATGTAAAATTAGTTGTTTCATGTAATTATGCGCAATTTTAATAGAAATTTCGGAACTTATACACTTTATTCCCTCCCCCCCCCCTCGAGTTTGTATTTATGCACTATACTTTTTTTGCTTTGATTTAGGCTAAAGGCTTAGGCTTAGACCTAGGCTTAGGCCTAAGCCTAGACCTAAGCCCAGGCCTAAGCCTAGGTCTTTAGACTAAACCAAAGCAAAAAAGTATAGTGCATAAATACAAACTACAAATTTGGGGGGGGGAGCTAAAGTGCATGAGTTCCGAAATTTCTTTGCTTTTCATCTTGCATTTACTGTTACTGATTCGATTGCTTGAAAGACACTTGCATCGGTTATTCTCACATCATGTAGTACAATTGCAGTGAAAAAAGCCTTGGCCGTCAGAATTTGAAGACGCTATAGCAGTTGAACGTATATTCGTAGCCTTGTTCGACACTTGCTCAGGCGTGAGAAAGTTGTACGTAGCTGACTCAAATTGATTTAACTGAGTCAAATATACCTAGGCACATTTAACTGAGTCAAATATGCCTGTAACACATTTTTATTCNCGTAGCTGACTCAAATTGATTTAACTGAGTCAAATATACCTAGGCACATTTAACTGAGTCAAATATGCCTGTAACACATTTTTATTCTTTACGCTCGTATGCACATCATACAAGGGGGACAAGCTACCTCGAGGCTATATGGTGTCGACCAAAAAAAGGTCGGCACTTACATTACATAAAAAAATGTTATATAGCTTTTATGTTTTGGGTTATATCCCGAGGCTCGGCTATATAGCCTTGAGACTTGTAATCAAAGTCTCAACTCAGCTTCGCCACTCCGAGGCTATATGAACCTTTAACTTTTGGCTCGATGCTAGTTACATGAGGGGGGGGGACAGTCTCCCCCCCCCTCATTGGTAATGTATGATGTATATGCCTAGGGGTTGATTGTTTCAACAGATGACGACGATTCTAAACATGCTTCGAAGCTGATGCTGGTCTTCGAAGCTGATGATGAGACACTGGTTCCGCCACCCCAGAGAGTCAATGTCCGAGTTCTTGTCTGGCCTTCCCAAAGTCCAGATCTCAACCCTATTGAGCATCTATGGATGGAATTGAAAAAGCCATCTCGCCATAGACATTTCCGCAACGCTAACGAGCTCTTTCAAGCAGTTCAAGAAGAGTGGGCTCGAATTCCACGCGAGAAGCTTGTGACCTTCGTCGAGTCTATGCCGCGCCGCATGCGAGCTGTCATCAAAGCGAAAGGGTACGCCACTATCATTCCAACTGAGTCTGTTTTCTATGAAGTTGTTATACCAACGTAAAATGCTTTCGATATCCGGGCTCTTTGTTCCACAAACACCAAAGGATTTTCTCCATTGCTTGTGATTGCTGCCCATACCATCACACTTTTTTTTTGCTCTTTCCACAACTCTTTTGTCTGTCTCTGGTGCCATTTTTTAACCAAAAAAAGATAAGAGACGCTTTAAAAAAGAAGAAAATTATGCGTAAAAATGAAAATTTCCAAAAATATAAAGTGCTCCCCTTATTTTGAAGAAAAAATAAGGGTCAATAATGCCGAATTTGGAAATAGCTGCCCAAACATGAACTTTTTCACTGTATAACGGCTTTAAATATTGAATATTTGGGTGAGAGACTTTTGCGCACCGACATTTGCGCCCCGAACTTTATAAAATTTCTGCCTACAAACAAGTTCACACTGTTTTAAGAAAACCGGTGTAAACGTTAGCTCATGCTTTATTGTGCAAATGCGCAAATGTCGATGCACAAATGTCGGTGCGCAAAAGTCTCTCATCCGAATATTTAAGCATGGTTTTTGTTGATTTTGAGTTGTTTTTGTCTTTCTTATAGCATAAAGTTTATTTTTGTTCGTAAAAACACATTTTACATGTTTGGCCCAAGTTTTTTGTCCGCTACTGTATATTAGATGGCGACATACGTTCTCATCATTTTTAAAATTGACCCCATGACCATAACTTTTTTTTCTTTACAGTCAAAAATCGGGCAGTGAGGGGTCATTTCAACGTGAAATTTTATGGGGAACAACTTTGTCGAACATCACTTTGCCCGGGAAAATAATTTAGGGGGTTAAAAACTTGAAAAACGATCAGAACTTATGTCGCCACTTCATATTTATTTATATTTATTATTTATAATATATCTCACATATATGTTAGAATTACAAGGGACTAAAGTTAGTTTCCATATAGTCGAAATTTTTTTGGCTACCACGGAACTTTTTTTTGAATCAGGCAACATGTACATTGAAATAAATAGAAACGTGGATCCTTATATAGCTTTTTTTATGTATCCCTGCGTGGTCGTATGGCGGGAAAATCAGGATTAGTTAGTACTACTAGTACTACAACATCTACTACTACTAGTTAGTACAATCCTGATTTGCCCGCCATACGACCACGAGGAATGCATCCAAAAAGCTATATAAAGATCCACGTTTCTTTTCGTTGTGTACACTGGAACGAAAAGAAACGTGGATCCTTATATAGCTTTTTATGCATCCCTGCGTGATCGTAGGACGGGAAAATAAAGATTAGACTAACTAATTCTTATGTTCCCGCCATACGATCACGCAGGGATGCATCAAAAAACCATATAAGGATCCACGTTTCTTTTCGTTTCAATGTACACGTTGCCTAATTCAATAAAAAGTTCCGTGGTAGCAAAAAAATTTCGGCTATACACGAGCAAAGGGGCGTGGCGCTGAGCCAAAATTTAAGAAGTCTAAATCATAAGGGTCCTCCTATTGATTTTCAAGTAGTGCNCCGTGGTAGCAAAAAAATTTCGGCTATACACGAGCAAAGGGGCGTGGCGCTGAGCCAAAATTTAAGAAGTCTAAATCATAAGGGTCCTCCTATTGATTTTCAAGTAGTGCATTAAAAGCAAAAAAAATGCTCCAAATTTCATGCTCTATCACATGGCATCAACTCCCCCAAAAGTAGACTGGTTCTTTAAGGGATGTGCATGGGGTGTACACCTCCCATTTCTTGAAAAATTGAAAATTTTCTCCCTTGATCCCCCTTATGTTTTTGCCCAAATTTTTGATCAAATTTTTTAGCCAAAAATATCCAAAATTTACGTTATTTAACCAAATTTTCCATTTTTTTTCAACAAAAATCATATTTTTTGAGCATTTTTAGTTTAAAAATACGCATTTTTTCATAAAATTTGCGCCTTTTTTTGCTTAAAATATAAGATTTTAGCACAAAATTTTTTCGAAAGACATGTGCACTCCCTCCATTCGCCGACTGAAATTACGCCACTGCTAGTGAGTTGGTAATTCTTGCAAGTCCCTTGTAAATGTAACACAAAGCTTATCTTCTACATATATTTTGGTTTAGTTAGAATCTATTTCAATAGTTTCAGGAAATTGCTCCATCTATTAGGTTGTTTCATAAGTATCTGCGGCCCAAAAAATACGTCTCAAATCGGCATTTTTCACTATTTTTCGATGAAATTTTTTCAGTAGTAGCCAAGAGTATATGCTGAATACGATCCAATCAGTCTTTGTGAACGAAACTTATGTTTTTGTGCCAACATACAGACTTTTCAAAAAATCGTGGTTTTCAAGAATGTAACTTAATAAGATAAATGTTGATACCTGGCTATAGAAGTCGATTTTTGACAAAATTTTCGACCTTATTAAAGTTTTCCTAGACGGGGAATCGATTGCACGCATTTTCGAGGCATGAAAAAATTTATCCGACCACGAATTAAGAGATTTTCGTTAGGAAGCCTTTTTTGGGAGTATACCCCTGTAGAGGTAATTTTCAGTAGTCAAAATCGAAAATTTTTTTCAGATTCGAGTTCTCCATGCCGAACTCCCTCCCCCACCCCCGAATACAACATTTCAGCCAATTTAGAAAACTTTTCGAAAATTCGAGTTTTCGAACCCTTATGGTAAAAAAATCGAATTTTCAAAAAGTTTTCCAAATTAGCTGAAATGTTATATTCGGGGGGTTTTCGGCATGGAGAACTCGAATCTGAAGGAATTTTTCGATTTTGGCCACTGGAAAGTACTTCTATAGAGGTATACTCCCAAAAAAGGCTTCCTAACGAAAATCGCTTAATTCGTGGTCGGATAAATTTTTTCATGCCTCGAAAATGCGTGCAATCGATTCCCCATCTAGGAAAACCCTAGTAAGGTTGAAAATTTCGTCAAAAATAAACTTTTATAGCTAGATATCAATTTTTTCATTAAGTTACATCATTGAAAACCACGATTTTTTGAAAAGTCTGTATATTGGCACGAAAACATGAGTTTCGTTCATAGGATCGATTGGTTCGTATTCATCATACACTCTTTACTACTACTGAAAAAAAATTTCATCGAAAAATAGTGAAAAATGCCGATTTAAGACGTATTTTTTGGGCCGCAGATACTTATGAAACAACCCAATATTTTTCATCCTTTTACTGTGTGATTTTAATCACAATTTTTTATTTGAAAAATGTCTTACAGTGGATTCTCGATAGTACGGTCCCCCAAAATCAAAATTTCAAAAAATCATATCTCCGTCAATTTTAATGCTATTTTTTCGTTAACCACATTTTCCCTCAAATTCTATATAAGATTTTAAGGAAAATGTGGTTAACGAAAAAATAGCATTAAAATTGACGGAGATATGATTTTTTGAAATTTTGATTTTGGGGGGCCGTACTATCGAGAATCCACTGTAATTGTTATTTTATGTATTTCGTAGGAAATCACACATGGGCAAGGGGGTAGGACAAAATTGTTGACTACGTTAGGTTTGGCTTATTGTAATAAAAAGTTTTACTCCCTCCCATAATGTCGTGCGGGGGGGGGGACGATACGTTTGATTAATTTTTTGGCTGCTACGACGGTAGGTGGTAGGNAAATTGTTGACTACGTTAGGTTTGGCTTATTGTAATAAAAAGTTTTACTCCCTCCCATAATGTCGTGCGGGGGGGGGGACGATACGTTTGATTAATTTTTTGGCTGCTACGACGGTAGGTGGTAGGACGTTCAACCCCTTGTTCATGTGTGTAGGAAACTATATTTGAATAAAAACATCTTCATATTTAATACAGCCGTAAACCCTTAAAGGGGGTGCAAATTAGGGCCCTTTTTCCAAAAAAATTTTTTTGTTGAAAAATGACCTTCTAGAGATAAAAATAGGGTGAAAAATGCACCTATGTATATAGTTTGTTGAATTCCTCCAATATTATCACCTTTTTTATCGTGATATCATTGCAATTTATAACTGTGCTTTTAAGCTTTTAAGCACAGTTATAAATTGTAATGATTCACGATAAAAAAAGGTGATAATATTGGAGGAATTCAACAAACTATATACATATGTGCATTTTTTTCACCCTATCTCTGAAGGTCATTTTTCAACAAAAAAATTTTTTGGAGAAAGGGCCCTAATTTACACCCCCTTTAAAATTAACAAAACTGGAAGCATACATTTCTAGATTCGGGGATTTCATTTTTTCCAGATTGCATGCTTCTTTACTTACGCAAAAACAGGCGATCTCTAAAAACCCGAAAAAATTTTAATTGTGACGTTTTTATATATACAGGGTGATCAGTAATTTATTTAAAAAGCTCGCCAAAAATCGAGTTTAAGTCCATTTCAGTCGCCCGATAGCTCATTCGATAGCCACCGTCACCGAATTTTGTTAGCAAAAAAAATTATTAAAAAATATTTTATTTTCAATTGTTGAGCCCAAAAATACTAAAAAATTACGATTTTTGAAATTTTCCTTATTTTCAAAACTTTGCCAAAAATCGAGTATAGGACGGATTTCTCCGAGCGACGGCAATCTTGAAAGATGGGAATCTGAGGGATTTTTTACAAAGGAAATTATTGAGAAAGCTTTTAAAATCGTGGAGATATGATTTTTTGAAAATTATGCTTTTTTTCGATGTTTTTCTTATTTTCAAAAAAGTGCAAAAATTGAAAAAGCATAATTTTCAAAAATTCATATCTCCGTGATTTTAAAAGCTTTTTCAATAATTCTTTTTTGTAAAAAATCCCTCAGATTCCCATCTTTCAAGATTGCTGTCGCTCGGAGAAATCCGTCCTATACTCGATTTTTGGCAAAGTTTTGAAAATATGTTCAAATTTGATAATTTTGGTGTCATTTTGTTTGTCTCATTTAGCTACTAAAAATAGGCCTAACAGGCCTATTTTCAAAAATGTTTTTTAATTTTTCTAAAAACCGTTGGAAGTTGTCGGGCATGGTGGAAAACGGTAAATTATGCAATTTTCCCGTAAAAAGAAATTATTTGTAGGTGATTTTTAACCCAAAATGCTCTAAAATAGAGCTAAAATGGCCCAATATACCCATTTTCATAATTTTTAGGTATGAGGATGAGATTTTCAGAATTTTTCATCGTCATTTTTGGATTCAGTGGATAAAAAAACGGGGGTAGTGACCATAAAAGTATAGCCATGCCTTAATGAGCCCATTCTGGCCCTGTATCTTTAACCACATTTTCCCTCAAATTCTATATAAGATTTTAGGGAAAATGTGGTTAACGAAAAAATAGCATTAAAATTGATGGAGATATGATTTTTTGAAATTTTGACTTTGGGGGACCGTACTATCGAGAATCCACTGTATCCATTTCAGGATACTATACTGGTTTAGAAATCGAGCTTCCAACTGTGCCACCTACAAAAGCATCTTCAAGTTGGAGTCTCATAAGTTTGTATATGCTAATCTTTTATTTAGGTGCACATTTTATATAATTTTAAAGGGACGGTGCACGCTCTAACAATTTTGAAGAACAGATTTTCGTGCTAATAATTAGATCTAATTGCAATTCAGGCAATTTTGTTGAATTTGTAAATGTTTTTCAAAAAAGTTTTTTGTTTCAAACTTTTTGAAACGCTTGAAAACTTTGTTGAAAAAATAAAAAACATTTTGGTTGTTTTTCTTTCGAGCGTTTCAAACAATTTGGAAAAAAAACTTTTGAAAAACAATCACAAATTCAACAAAATTGCAACCTGAATTGCAATTAGATCTAATTATTGGCACGAAAATCTGTTCTTCAAAATTGTTAGAGCGTGCACCGTCCCTTTAATAAAAAAAAGTCTTTGGAAAATTTTCAAATTTATTTATGAATTTTAACATATTTTTTCTGTTTTCTTGTCTTCTCTTTGACATCACCACCATACATGCAAGCTTTACAACAAGCAAGACTCTCGGCATCACAAGCCTTATGTTGGCAAAGTCCAAAGTCATATTGTGTTTGTGTATAATCGCATGGAATTGATTGCCAAACATAACTGGTGGCATAATTGAGTACACCGCAGCGATCCGCACTATTTGGATATCCGGAATCCCAGTTTGAATAGTTGGATACCTGAGTTATTAAAACGGTTTATAAGCATTTTAAAATTACTAGAATTTCGGTTAGGTCGTAATTGTAATATGCCCAGTTGGATTGTTTATCTTTATGCAAGCCGAAGTAGATTGGATAGGTACCGACGGCTAATAGTATGAGATCTAAACTTGTGTAAATAAATCTAGGTCTAAGCCAAGTCTGTGTTCAGGTCCAGGTTCAGATCCAAGTCCAGGCCTAGGTCACTGGCGTAGCCAGAGGGATCGGTAAAAGGGGGCACTTGGGTATGAAGGGCATCGGGTTCAAAAGGTCATTTTTGATCAAAATTGCAAATTTTTCAAAACAACAGGCCCGGGTCCTGGTAGAGTCTAAAAAATTACTTTGAACAAAATTTTGTTCTAGTTGTGATAAAACGAATCCTGGTATGATTTGTAAAGGAAGGTCAGCACACATTTCTATTGAATTAACCGGATACTTTTCATTTATTTCTAATAGATACATGCATTCCGCATACTTAGCATATCGATTGTTTGCACTATCGAAGTAAACTGTTGGCACCCCAAAAGCGGTAGAGCAATAGCAATTGGCTACAAAATAAAATTTACATGGAATCAGTTTGACCCTTCATCATAGCCTCTCGGCTATGGCCCAAAATTTAGAATCCCGAAATTTAGAAAATCCGAAATTTGGAAAAAGTGCGATGTTTTAATGGAGGCTTAGCCTGAATTTTAGCCTGATGCTTACAAGGAACACTCAACATATGCAACACCCCTATGGAAATAGTTTACCGCTCACGTGAAAGCTCATTTTATGAGAAGTTTTTTGGTACCGGTCATATCGGCTACCAACACGACTACACCGAGATATGCATTTTTAAAGTTTATTGCTTAGCCTAAGGCTAGCCTGAAGCTACCTGATGATTTTTGCCAAAAATTTGAAAATTTTGTTTAAAAAATGCTAATTTTTTTACAAAAAATTCAATTTTTGATATAAAATTGTAAAAAATGGTATAAAAATGCCATTTTTTAACAAAATTTCGCATTAAAAAATTGACATTTTTGATTTTTTACCCAAATGGCCCCCCCTAAACTTTCGGCCTATAAGTTGGCCCCCTCCCCTAGTTTTTGGGTCTAGCTACGCCTCTGTACCCAACCACATTTTGTGCTCTTTTGGAGGAGGGGCCAAACTATATAAGCACCGGCAGTTTACCTTGAAGTATAGCCCATTCCAGGTCTTTTGTTAAAGTGTTTCTCGTGCTTAGATAATTGTACATTGAAGCGTTGACAAGATTGTTATATGTAGCCATATTCAATATATTAGTCAAGTTTTGATTCGCACTGTTAAAATTCACTCCAATTAACGTTCCGGACCAGTCAGATATATATCCTGACAAGTCTTGAACCACTTTATATTGACTCATACTAAACATATGATTATAAACATTCAATCACGGTGAATCAAAAGCGAAAAAAATTCCACGAAGTCGATTTTTGGGAACATTTTCGTAGTCAAATGGTAAATCGCTCGTTTTGCATGCTATAGGTCGAGGGTTCGATCCCCCTACCCTACCTTCTAAAATCACAAGTCATGGTTCACCGTGCAATATGGAGTGGTAGCGAAGTATCAAAAAAAAATTCGAGGACAATGACCCAAAAAAGGTTCAAGATTATGGTGTAAGAACAAAAAATATTTTATTCGTGTTCTTTTGGGATACTTGACCCTGGCTATATTTTTTTGGGCGGGAAGGGGCGCCCCTATTGTCTTACTCTGCTCCAGCAGCAAACAGAATCATAGCAGCAGGTCGCATGTAAATCCGATTGTTTACTTCAGGACAACTCTCCACATCTGTGCAATTGGTTTGTATAGAAAAGCCCAATGTCATCGCTCTAAATCAAAATTGTTTACATTCTTTTTT
>OZJO01014064.1:0-38591 GCA_900406225.1 Acrobeloides nanus | reverse complement strand
ATACTTTACGATTTTTCGACAACGTTGTCGAGATTTCTCGAGATTCTCGACAACGTTGTCGAAAAATCGTAAAGTATATGCAATTTCAATGCAAATCATAAAAAGCGATGACAACGTTGTCGAAAAATCGTTGTCTCGCGACAATGTTCGACAACGTTTAACAGCGTTTTTTATTGAGCTCGACAACGTTTCACAGCTCATTTAACAGTGTTTTTTGGGCGCGACAACGACTAACGAGCAGCCTTATACGTTTTTAATAAACTCAATCATGTTACTTGAATTTTAGATGAACCAATACTCAATTATATAAAATCTAACGCTCAAACATACAAATGGCGAACTGATCTAGGAGATGCCTTGTTAAATTATATATGTGAATTCCAATCAAATGTTACCACAAGTGCATCCATTTGCGTCCAGTTTCCTCTGTCAGCAAATTGTGGAAAATGTTGGACTAAATATACAAATGCTTGTTATTATGTAAGGGTTGTTTTAAATAAGCCTTTTTGTTCGTCCGTTCGTTCGTTTGTTTGTTTGTTTGTTTGTTTGTTCGTTCGATCGGTCGTTCGCTCGCTCACTCGCTCGTTCGTTTGTTTGTTCGTTCACTCGTTCATTTGTTGGTTTGTTCGTTCGCTCGTTCATTTGTTTGTTCGTTCGTTTATTTGTTCGTTCGTTCGTTCATTTGTTTGTTCATTCATTCGTTCGATCGATCGGTCGTTCGTTCGCTCGTTCGTTTGTTTGTTCGCTCGTTCATTTGTTTGTTCGTTCGTTCGATCGATCGGTCGTTCGCTCACTCGCTCGTTCGTTTGTTTGTTCGTTCGTTCGCTCGTTCATTTGTTTGTTCGCTCGGGTGATTTCGTCCAATTTATATCCAAATTATGGCACTTTTGACTGGGATTATTTTCGCATATCTTTTATAGGTACCTTCATTTTATAACAGAACTGTATTTGCAAATTCTGATTGGATGGCAGCTGAATCAGTGTGTAACCGATATGGAGCACATTTGGTTTCCATCCATACCGATGATGAAAATACTTTTATCTTAAGTAAAATCCAAGTTTTATGTCAACCAACATCTTCGAATTTAGATCAAATGAAAAGTTATACGATCCCTGATCTGGAGTTTGGCTGGCTTGGTTTATTTACAAATGCGAGTTATAATATTAGTGATTATCGCTGGACGGATGCCACGAAAGTTGACTATTTGGGAGAAAATTCTCCGATGCCAGATGGGTATCCAAGATGTGTGTTTATGAACGTTACTGATCAACATTGGCACGATACAAATAGTTGTGGAAATTTTTCGAATACTTTTACTATTTGTAAAAAGACGTTCTAATAAAGTTTTACGAACAATTTACTTACTCAAATATTGCAGAATAAGCAAAAAACAGGATTTTGTGTTTTTTTGCGACAAAAGTTAGAGTGAAAAAGTTTTAGTGCCGATTTTTTGATGCGCGCAATCGATTTTTCACATAAAAATACCCCTTTTGGAGTCATTTTGAGAAAAAATTTTACAATTTTTTTGCCAAAACTCAAAAATTCGCTTTTTTGCTCATCCTTGTATTTAAACAATTTCTTTTCTCTGTTTTCTTTCATGTCCCTGGCTCATAGTTTATAAAATCAAAAAATTTTGCCGCACCATAATCTTCTGATAACACAGATTGCACCCAATTCTATTTTCAAGTATAGTTTTTAAATCCAACAAACAGATAAAAAGATTTTGGCCCTTTGTTTTGTTGTTAACACAAAAATCTCACATGCTAGAAAGCCTCGATTTATGACCGAAAAAATTTCTAAGCTCGCATACCTTTGGGTATTATTTTTGACTAGAGTGGAGTATGGAAAACTAGGATCATATGACTTCGATAAGAAAATAAGATCATAAGACCTCGAGATCAAACTAGACTTATAAAAAAATACTCACTAGTGTTGAAAAAACGAAATTTGTTTTAGAGCATGCTTCTTAAGTTTGTAATTTTTGTAAGTGTTTTCGTCGTTGCAAGTTCAATATGTCCAGTGGGTTTTACGCAAATGGCGTCGAATCCAAACAAGTGCTATCTTTATGCTTATGAAGTTTATATGACAGCAGGGCAAGCGGCTTTAAAAAGTGCATCTTTGGGGTATTCGTTGCTTTCAATTGATTCAAAAGAAGAGAATGATGAGCTCATTGGTAAGTTTTATAATACAGAGGTTTTTTAACGAAACACTTTCTTGAGAAGTTGAAGATGGACAATATAGGTTCGATTGGGCTTCCAAACATAACTAAACATTAGAGCTGAGCGTTTTGTGGGGTTTGTCTGAATTTTCTTTAAAAAACCATTTTTTAGATATCATCATCAATTGTAAAGGTCCCGCATGTGGCTCAGCATGGATCGGCCTTAACTATGATAACACTAGTAGCACTAATTCTTGGATTGATGGGTATCCACTCTCATTCACTAGTATTAACGAATCATGTAGGCTTGCAAAATTTAATTTTAAATCTATTTTTTAGCATCATATTGCAATGATGGTTTTGAGGGTAAACAATATTTCCTTTCTTGGGATGGACTCTGGTATAATTGCCCTGCTAAAAGCTATTATGGTCGAGTTCATGGAGCTTTATATGAATATCGAAGTAAGAGAAAATTACTCTTCTAGCAGACATGGGCAACCCCCTAACGATCCCTAAATTTAAAATTTTTTGAAAAAAATCGGTACTACTAAGCTGCCGCAAAATAATGGGTTACATGGATATAAGGTGTTTAGCACGCTAAGTATCATTTTTCAAATTTTTTACCTCGGTCAGCCCCAAAAACGTCACCTCGATCCTCGGTCACCTCCCCGAAATTGGGTGGGGGTTGTTTAAGGATCTCATACCCTAGAAACGTGATCTTCTTTTTGGCAAAAGCACATTTTTGGAGCTTGAGCTTGAGGTTGAACTGACTGAATCTTTTAATGACCTTCTCAAGAATCTTGAAATGTTCCTTGAAATGGTTCGTACGAGAAAAGCAGACCACGTCATTCACATAGTTAAGCACCCCGGCGACGGGGTGCTTAACTATGTGAATTTCTCGAGAGGCATGCGCGTCACAGACCTCTTGTTTATACCTGCCTTTTATAACTCAACTTTAGCTGATTGCCCAAAAGGATGGTTACAATCTACAGTCGACAGCACTAAATGTATCAACACGCAAACCAATAAACAAAGTTTCTTTGACGCTTCCACTGAAACCTGTGGTGCTTTGAGCTCAAACGCAAATGTAGCGCAAGTCTTCTCGGCTGATGCTAATCATGAGCTTCTGGGTGAAATTTCTCGTGTTTTTCTTAAAATACATAACGTTTAGTTACCGCAACTGCTGAAGCAATGAAGTGTGACAAGTTTTTCATCGATCTTGTATATCAAAATAATCAATGGCAATGGTTCGGTGGCAATGGACAAAATGTTACGTACTTTAACTGGAAACAAGGTAATATATAAAATTAAAGGATACAATTAAATATTTTAAGGTTATCCTGCAAATCTGACTGCAAACCCATGTGTTATGTTAAATATTGATGATGGAACATGGACAAACGAAGATTGCATGCAAAGTGGTTGCTTTATTTGTGAAAAATCGCTTGCTCAAATAGCTAATTAAAATTTTTTGTACTAATATAAAAGTTTTAAGATATATTTTAATAAAATATGCATATAATTGCGCACCCTATGTAGCCGGATATTTTATATTTCACGCAGTCCTGAGGGGGTGCGTACCGTTTGGTTTTTATACCACTATTGTTTGACTTCCAAAAGCGTTTTTAGGGGTTTAAAATTTTTCAGATAATTTTTGTTGGTAATATATTAACACCATAAATTTTTGTCTAAGTATGGACTTTCGAATGATATATAACTTGTAGGGGTTAACTTTTAACCCCCCATGAAAAAATTGAACAATATCAATTTTGAGTTTTGGTTGTTTTTTTCCTGCCGTCGACTTTAAAAAAACCACACTCATGGATTTTTATAAAAATTCTTTTAAAAGTTGACTGGATACCAATGTAAGGGAATAACATTCCGCTTTTTTCGAAAAAAATTCATTTAGGGGGTCAAAAAATTCATTTTTTACAAGTAACCCCTCAATTTTCAAGAAAAAAACGTATTTTTTGAGACTATTTTGCCAATAAAAAATTTTTATACCCAGTTTTAAATAAATTGATTCTGTAGATTTGTGTAAAAAAGTATGCTGAACAAGATGACATCAAAATTTTTTCGAAAGAAATTCATTTTTTACAAGTAACCCCTGATTTTTCAATAAAAACCGTTGTTTTTGAGACTATTTGGCATTTTTTAGCTTTAAATCGCTCTATCTCTCAGGATTAGAGTTTTAGCAACTAATTTTGTTATTTTTACCGCCAAGTCGGTTATGCTCTTTCCGAATATATCGAACTTAAATTCTTGATGGTCAACTTGTGTGTGTTCCTTGTTAGGCCGACAAAAAATCATAAGAGGGACCCTTATGTTTTTTTGACATTCGTCGATTTCAGTGAAGCTCTGAATCTGTGGTCACTTTCCGATTTTGACCTAGGCTATGAGTGTACTTAGCTTTTTTAAAAGTACCTGCGACAATGCAATATTTGAAAAAAGCTCTCTAATAATGCGAATTTTAAATTTTTTCGCAGATCGATTCAATCGCAGAAATCTTCAGACGAGTGATTTGACCCCAAACTATCAAAATCGGAGAAAAATTTTTGGAGCTAGTGTCAAATGTTTACCCCAAGGAGCAAAAAGAAAATTTAATGTTTGAAAAACATTCTTAAAAGTGGCTGAAAAAGCCTTAAGCCATTTTTTTCTCATTTTTGCGAATTGTCGCCATTATCTTTTATCTTCAAACGTAATTATAGCTTAAAAATGGTACAACCGCTCGCGCTTCATGAGGTGAATTATTTTGAATTGTGCGATAAACTTAGAGTACCGGATGAGGAGTTTGAGGAATGGATGAAAGCGCTCGGATTAATCCATAGTTCGATGACTTGTGATCGCTGTCAAGAACCAATGCGAGATGCGAAGCAAGGAAGTGGCCGATACTGGATTTGTGAAAAAAGAGAGTGCTGTTTTGGACCAACGAATCAAAATAAGCCTATGAAGGGATTTTTAGCGGTATGTTTCCTTTTTAAAGAGAGGGTTACCTTTTTCTAGGGTACTTTCTTTGAACATAAGAAAACAGAACGTGTTTCGTTGAAGAAAGTCGTGCACTTATCATGTCTTTGGATTAATCGCATGTGCACTTTGGAGCAAGCTATGTTTGAGACAACGATGAGCCGAAACAATTCGTTATTATAATGAAAAAACGTCTTAAAAATATTTTTCAAACATCAAATTTTCTTTTTGCTTCTTGGGGTACACATTTGACACTAGCTTCAAAATTTTTTGACCCTTTTCAGCCACTTTTTAATGGGTTAAAAAATCATTTATTAAAAATAAAAAATTATAAACAATCAAATCTGTGTTAACACTCGGTGGGCTGAGTGTAACAAGTGCTTAAATCAAGGTAGCTTTTCACAAGATGCTGCAAAAATTTAAAAAAAGTACTATAAAACTATTTTTAGTACTTTTTGGGCCAAAACTATTTTTTATAGTACCTTTTTTTCAAACAATTTATGCAGCATCTTGTTCAGCATGAAAAGCTACCTTGATTTAAGCAATTGTTGCAATCAGCCTACTGAGTGTGAAATTTTCAAATGCTTGAAGTCGGGGTCGGTATCGACTGGGTGGGTGCCATTCCACTCATATTTTTCGAATAAGCTTCAACATACGATTCAGACCATTGGTAGATTGCGTCTTTGATCGAAAATGGTATTATATCGGTATTTGTTTTGTCAACCAAGTTGTCCACATTTACAGCATACATATCTTGAAGAACCTGTTTCAACGATAGTTTTGTGGATAATGTTCCATTTAGATAAACTGCTAGAGAACTTTGTGTCTCGTTGATGAGAGCGCTAATGGGCAAGAAAGGTGGACGTATAATAGGTCTTGGGGTATAGCTAAAAATCATACAGTAGAGGAAAAAAACTTCGATCAAACTTCAAATTTTTAATATGAGGGTCAAAAATGGTCAAAAAATTTTTTTTCAAAAATTTACTAAAAATCAATTTTATCGGTTTCATGCGACCCGTATAACGCGAAGCGCACTAGTTTTCATATAAAAATTAGCATTTTTTCTTACTCTTGAAAAGCTTCCGGACGTACACAATAATAAATATCACAACCATAAATAGTTGAGGCTAAATGTTGGCTATAGCCATCGGTACAACCTTGTTGTGTTTGGCATGTGAAAAAGCCTTGGAATTTCTTCGAATATCGAAAATCTAACTGGTAATCTCGGCTCATACAAATATTCAAATCAATGCCCAAACGATAGGGTTTGTAAGAACCTGGACAGCTAGTTGTTCCGGTAAACGGGTTCATTCCTCCATCAATAAAAAGCCCCCCAAACATTTCACCCGTATTTGGGGGAATTTCCACATTGGGCTTTGCTCGGCACCAGTACGATTGAATTTGCACCTTATCGCAGTCTGTTTGGGTATAAGAAACATCATGACAACATGTAAAAAATGCCCAACATTTATGACAAGACTTATGGCAACAATAGGTGTCTTGATGGCAATCCAATTGGTGGGCACCCGAGTATAAAAGTACTGCATCATAGTCATCAGGGCAAGAATAGTCGCCGGTGATTTCATTGATTTGGCGGAATTGATCGCAAACAGAATCTGGTGCGGTATACCCATTCGCAACAGAGACAGCCGAGCAGACTTGATAGATTCCCCCAAGTGTGTAGTTGTTGGAGGGGGCTACACAAGTACTGTCATTGACATTGGCCTAAAAATAAAAATTTATTGATTTTTGTATTAAAAAATATTTTTTTAAACATCACTGCACCCTAAGAGTCGCCACAAGCACGGCACAAGCTATCGTACGAAAGTACGACGGCCCCACAAGCTATCGTACGATCGTAAAATTAACGTAAGGGTACGACGAAATCGCTACAAGTTGTCGTACAATCGTACGACGCAGTACGATGGCATCGTACGATAGCTTGTGGCCATTTCGTCCATCGTACGAGTGTATTTTACACTCGTACGATAGCTTGTGGGGATACGATAGCTTGTGGCGACCCTAATTATAAGAACTCTTTTTTTAAACATCACTACACCCTAATTATAAAAATACAAATGCCGTTCACTAGCTCAACTAGAACTCATTGCTACGTCCCCATCAAACATGATCGGGCTCAGGGTTTCAACCCGAAGACTGCCGACCCAAGTCGAATACAAGTATTCAAGCTCCCATTGGAGAACTTCGAACTGAACTACTCGAACTTTAGGGACACCCTAAATATTTTACCTGAAAATTAAAGTTGATATCATCGGGGTCCATGCAGCCATAAACCGTATTACGTTTGTAATACTCATCTGTTGCATTTTTGATATAATCGCGCAATGCATCGACATATGGGTTATTTGGCAAATAGCTTCGCGTAATCATCATAAAAAGAGGCAAGCCAGAGCGATCAGTCGCAACCAGATCTCGGACAAGAATCAAGCCTTGCTAAAAAGAGTTTTGAATAAAAAAGAGCTGAGTATATGTAGGGACCTCCATCGATTTTCAGAAATCATATTTCTCGAACTTTTTTCGACTCCAAAACATTTTTAAATGAATTTTTCAGTATTAAAAACCATATTCTGAAAAAAATGCGCGTCAAAAACGGATTTTCCTATGAGAAAATAGCCTCTGAAACATATAGGGATCCGTCCATCAATTTTCATAGTAAAAACCGTACACCTGTAAGAAAATGACTATTTCATCAACCATCAACCAAAACACTCCCTAGGGGTAAATTTTATCTGAAAAACACGATTCCAACGTTAAAAAGGCATAGTTTCTTCAAAAAGCCCATTTTTTTACAACTTTATCATTTTTTGCTTGTTCTGACCTTTTTTATACACTTTTTAAAGGGAGGGGGAGTGAAAATCGGAGTCCGTTATCCGAAAAAATTTTTTTGAAAATTTTTGTAAAAAATACGTTCTTAGGGGTAATTTTATGCGAGAAATCGATTCCGCGCATTCCCGAAGCATGAAAGCGCTTCCTTGACCCTGATTCAGGGAATGGTTGGGTATATTGAAGCGAAAATCTTAAGACTTGATTTGTTGTCACTTGTTGTCACATTTTGTTAAAACGGACCATGCCATTTTAAAGAGCAGTATCATTAACAGTAAATTTCGACAGGAAGAAGTTGGTAACTGTTCAAATAGAAGAATTATCGAATTATTTCAAAAATTACCCATTTTCAGGTTTTTCAGAATACTTTGAAATTTTTTAAAATCTGATCGATTTAGATGAAAAAAAATTACTAGAAATGTGTATTGGGGCTGCTTCAGTCGAATAATAGCAAAAACCGCATTCAGAATATTGATTTTAAAAAGAAAATAGAAAATTTTGAAAAAAAGGGCTTTTTTGACTATCTACAAAAAGACTAAGAAAAAACTAGGAAGGAAGTCGTTTCAGACCAAAATTTTTACAGCATTTGATTCTCCTATATCCATTCTACCATTCCTGTAGAAAATCTCAAAAATGACCGGTGTACGCTTTTTGACTTAAAAATCATGGACGGTTTTTAATAGGGGGATGGAGGTCCCTAAGTATATGATTATTTCTCTAAAACTGAATCTTTTGAAAAAATTTCGACTTTTTTGTGAAATTTTGATACCTGAGATATATTAGTGCTCATTGGAAGTGTTGCTGTCAATAGTTGATTCACATCCGGACCTCCAACAGTTCTAACCTTACTATACCTCAATGAATTACTGTATTGATTTTGTTGAGTCGTATTCAATGTTTTATCTATGGAAACGCTAGCCTTAAACATCGTATAAAACGATGCCGATGCACTTGCACGCATCTGATCAAGGCTTGAAGTTTCTGTAAACTGTGTATTTGAATCCACATAATCTTCTTGAGTTATGGTAGCGCCCAATTTAGCCTGTGTAATCACGTGGGTTCCATAGTTTCTTATGAGAAGTTGACTTAAATACTGTGCTCTACGCGTCATATTATTTTGTATCGCACTGGAGATATCATCAAGTTGTGCCAAAAAGATTGGATGTAATGTAGACCCTAGCTGATCTGGTATGTCATAGGCGTGATATTCAAGTTTTGTATGAAACATTGAAGATCGTTCGGAGAAGAATTGTTTCTTAGTTTCTATATGTGTTTGGCTATAAGAACCCGAGACGGTTACATGCCAATGACTTGCGCTAACGTCGATGTTGATGGTTTGAGACTCGGACATGGTAAAATCTTGAAAACTTGAGTAGAAAGAAGCGCTTCGATCGAGACGGATCTTTTTTATGGGGATAGTTACCATATCGTCTGGAATTAAATAGATGTCATCTGGAGTGGTACGGCATTGGTCAAAAGAAGTGAGAAAAATTGGACCCATAGGTTTGTTAAGCAAGTTGTCCCAGCCAATGCCGATAAAACCTTCGAAAGTGTTCATATCAGCTTTGAGGTTTTTTCGACAAGCTCCAGCCGAAGTTACTGTAAAGGTTGGACCGGTAGTACATGCTTCTGGGGTGCTACATGTTTGTAACGAAACAAGACCAAAAATATTACACAGAAGCTAAAATGAATATTCTAACAGAAAAATACAGTGTTTTTTAAGAGGTAACAAAGTTTAAATGAGCATATCTTGATCAAATTATAAGCTTTTTGGATGAGGAAAAAATGGAAAATAGTTGGAGCGCTGGTCTATTTCTAATATGCAAATTTTTATAAGTGTAAAATGCACCATTTCCTAGTCGAATTTTTAAAAAATAATTTCGGATTCGGATTACTCACATCGAAAAACTTAGTATGTGAGTTTTTGCAAAATTTGCATATTTGAAAGATGGTCAAATATGCAAATTTCGAAAAATGCGCCTATTTGTTATAACAACTCAAGGCTAACTCAAATTTGAAAATGGACCTCGAATTCCTAGCTATTGAAAACCTAGGAAAAGTGTCCTTCGAGGTCATGTTTTTAGCCCTCTGGAAGCTGAAGACCACATGGAAAAAGTTCGGATGCTCTGAGAAGATATAGAGGCTAATGAAAAATGTTTTGGATTCGGGGATATGTGGGACGAGAAAAATGTGAAAAAGAATCGAAATTCTGATCGGAGATCAGAAGGGAAGAGTAGCATATAATTGCGAGGTGATTCGAGAGCAACATCCAGTTGGACCCAAACTGATCGTGAACTTGGTCAGGGAAGCAAAGCTCTTGGAATTTTTACTAAACCTCAAAACAAGTTTTATGTAATTTTTGCAAAAAATATGCAAATTTCGTAAATATTGCACAAAATTTTTGTTGTTGTTTTATCAAGATCCTAGATTGCTAGGTGATTTTTGATATGTGTCCTAGGTTTTCGATAGCGAAAAATCCGAATTCAAAGTCCGTTTTAAAATTGGAATTAACCCGGAAAAGTTACAGCAAATAGACCCATTTTTCGAAATTTGCATACATATTTATATTTTCCCCAGATCTAAATATGCTCATTTAAACTTAGTCAGGACTTTAAAAAAACACCTTATATATGATACTTACATAAATAGTGATCTTGTGGCGCATATTAGACCAATTTACAAGGTTAACCTAAATTAGATTGGGTGGGGGACTCTTGCGCCCTCACATATGCGCCCCAACATTTGCGCTCTATAATTGCGCAACGACATTTCCACCCCTACATATGCGCGCTAATAATTGCGCACCCTGGGGAACAATTATTAGCGCGCATATATCGACGCACAAATGTCATTGCGCAATTATAGAGCACAAATGTGGAAGTGCAAATGTCAGGCACGCATATGTGAGGGCGCAAAAGTCCCCCACCCATTAGATTTATAAGGTTAATTTAAATTTATACCAACTTTTATAAAATCCAAAAATACTATTCAAAGACCACAAAACGGTGCTGAAAATGGTACAAAATATTAAAAATCACCAAAAATCGAGTTTTCATCGGATTTCAACGATCGACATGTTCTGAATAGCTAAAACGCTTAACTCCCATGTAAAAATTGTACAAAATTCATTCAAGTTCACTGAGATATGGCCATTTGAAAATTGACCAAAATTCGATATTTTCATGAAATTTAAATTTTTATGCGAATTTCATGAAGATATCGAATTGTTGTCTATTTTCAAATGCACTTATGACAGTGAAGTTAAAAGATTTTTTTGACTTTTTTTTGATATTTAAAAGTCCAGCATTTTGGCTATTCAGATCTTGTTCGATCGTTGAAACCCGATTAAACCTCGATTTTTTAAAAATTTTTACCATTTCCAACCTCGTTGTCCGTAATCCTTTAACAAAAATTTGTGTAAACATGAGTATAGTTTGTTGAAGATTATATTTTTAATACTACATTTTTCATTATCTATTTTTTTAGCCCTCTTTAGATATTAGCTATTTGTTTCGACTTAATGTTTATGGTGTAAAGAAACCGAAAGACAAAAATCTGACCACTATTTTGTTTCTAACAAAGGGATCTTTTTGTTTAAAAAATTTATAAAATTTTTACATGATAGATGAAAACATTCACTACAATATCCGACTATAAATACGAGTAATGTCTGTTTGTGACAGATATCTTTTACAGATTAACTTCAAACTCTGACTCATACACACGTTGTTATTGGGGACAAATAAGAATTTGAAGAAAAAAATTTTTGTCCTACCCCTCAGGAAAAAATATGGAGCTACTTCGGCTCTTATACCCCATTGAACGAGGTCTAAAATCGAAAATTTTGATTTTTCGAAATTTTCTCAAAAATGACCCTATTAGGGATAATTTTATGCGAGAAACACGTTAGCGATATTATTTTTGCGTAAAAACGCTTCCATTTTTTAGAAAATCGAATTTTTGCATATTAGCTTTTTCGAAATATGTACTTTCTTTTTCTTCAATGATTCTATATATTCGATTTTCTAAAAAATGGAAGCGTTTTTATGCAAAAATAACAACGCCAACGTGTTTCCAGCATAAAATTACCCCTAATAGGGTCATTTTTGAGAAAATTTCGGATGCGAGGCCTAAGGCCGAGTTTTGTTGTACACATCACTTGGAAGCACTTCCCTTGAAGCGCCGTAGGCGCTCGGTTCCGGTACTTACAAAATAAACGCTTTATCTTCATAGAGAAAAAGATCATACAAAATGTATCAAACTCTTCGCATAGAATAGCAATTTATGTTTGCTTTTTTTCTGACAATCTTTTACAGGTTAACTTTAAACTGCTAGGACTTTTGAAATATGTACTATTGGATGTCTAAAAATAATACCGGCAAAAAATTTGGTACTACTTCGGATTAGCTGCGCAAGTGAAGGGTAATAGAACCGGAAAATTTTTAAAAATTTTTTTCCAAAAAGACCCTATAGGGGTCTTTTTGGAAAAAATGCGGGGAATCAATTACGCGCATTCCCGAAGCTTGAAAATGCTTCCTTCACCATGAAGTAGAGAAATTTATGGGATCCACGACAAGCAGTATGGCCTATACATCGTCGAATTCAACTGGCGCGAACTTTTTGGAAGGATGAATGAAGTGTTTTACAACTTTTGGAGTCATGTGGCCGCCCAATATCCATGAAATTGCTGTTGTATTCTTATCCCAACGGTCTTCTGTAGAGCCACATTTTTAAAAAGAATCACATTCTAAAAATTTAAAAAACTTGTTTTAAAAGTTTAAGGGAGATTTCTCCATAAATTCTCATAGTTCATGGTGAAGGAATCATTTTCAAGCTTCGGAAATGCGCGCAATAGATTCTTCGCATAAAAATACCCTTATAGGGTCTTTTATGAAAAAATTTCAGGTCGAAAAACATGAAAGAATCGCCCAAATTCCTGTTTGTTTATACACCCTATACTTTTTTAGTGGGAGATTCTTTTTTCTAACGAAGTGCCTATAGCAAAATCTGGATTAGCCGAAAAAGAAAAGTCAGAAAGGTAAAAAAAAACATTTAAGAAATCAATTTTTCGCCAGCACTTCATCCAATCAGTATCATTCAAAAATTTTTCGCGCATATAATTTATATCTTTATATGTTTAACTTTTCTCTAAGCGTTTTCGCCAATTTTGCTGGGGAGGAGATGCGCGGGTAGGACTAAAACGGGTCTGGATGCGGCACATTTTTAAGGCTGCGAATGTTTTGCAAGAGAGAAATCCACCCTAATTTTTTTATGCTCTTTCCAATGATGACTTTCGTTTTATGTAAATCCTTGTTCTGTGAAACTTTTCTTAGAAGATTGTTGAAAAATGGGAGCTAAAACGGGTGCAGCATGAATCGGCTATTTCTGAAGGGCTAGACGCTTCGGACAAAAGAGAAATCGCTTGTTTTGCAACAAAAAAATTTCGCTTGTTTTGCAAAACATTCGCATCTTTAAAATGTGCCGCACCCAGACCCACACCCGTTTTAGTCTCTGCCGCACCCAGACTTGTTTTAGTCTTACCCGGGGTGCGCATCCAGAAATTTTTGCACAAAATTTAATGGTTTTCGTTAGTGATGCCCAAGTTACAAAAAGTAACAATCCTTGTCACGACCAAAAATATGCGAATTTTGAGCAAGAACATAAATTGTTTGTAGTGATAAATTTGTCTCCTTTGTCTAATAAATAAAATATCATCTTGCTCAAAATTCGCATATTTCTGGCAGGTACAAAGATTGTATTTTTATAATTTGTGCACCTCTAGTTTTCACAACTAGAAATATCAAATTTAGGCTAGACAAAAAATCATGCTGAAGCGGAAATCTATTGACAGCCACATTCGGCTATTGTACGAATATGCTGGCATATTGGACTTTATCCAACAGGAAAAAGTTGCAAATCAAATTCCTCCATTTGCTATTGTAGTAGAGAAGTCGAATTTGTTCGTTTGGTATTTCCTCATACTTGGGCCAGAATCGACGGCTTATGAAGGTAAAAAAACATGGGGGGAATCCAAATTTGACATTTTCGAAGCGAAAAATGCTTTCCTGATTCAGGAAGGTCTGTGTATTGAAGCGAAAAGTCGCAAAAATCGTGGCCCCTCCCCCTATTGTGTAGTAACTCCGCACTTTTCTGAAAAATCAGCAATTCTGGAATCCCTGGTATAGTAATTTTTATCTTTAGGAGGACACTACATTGGTCGCATAACCTTCTCCGATGAATACCCAAAGCGTGAACCAATTTTTATCGAAATGCTCACTCCAACTGGTTGCTTTAAACTTCAAGAACCCATCTCCATCAAACAACTTGGCTACAAAGAATGGAAGCCTCCAAAGACGGCAATTTACGAGCTCTTGAATAATATTGTCAACTATATGGTTATGGATCGAAAAGGTGGTCGGCTACAAGCAAAAATCGATACGGCACGAAATTCTTATGCATACAATAAAACTTTGGGGGAAAATGAAGAAGTTCCTAGGGAAGTCCTGAGGGAACTAGTATCAGTTTTTGAAGGTACAGATCTAGGTATACTAACTTTTTTGCAAATTTTTTAATATCCAAAAATTAGGCACTTTTTCTTTTCGTCGAAGTGACCCGATCACACCACTACCATTACCCAAGCCAACTCAAGTTCAGCTAAATGTGAATTTGTCCACAAGCTATACAAGCCCTAAAGAAGAAGTTGTGATTGATGAAAAATGGCATGAAAAAGCAATGGTCTATCGTGAACAAGATAATCTCAGTATGGCCCAAAAAATGTATGATACACGTATTTTGGATAATCAAGACTGGGATGAGACTCCCAAGCAACAAAGTTCAATATTGGTGCAAGCTCCAAAAAATCGCATCATGGGCTCGAATTCTGTTAATGTTCCGCCACCAAGAAGTCGACCTTTGCTAAAAAGCCAACCAACTAAATATCAATCATTTGCGCCTAAAAGTCATCTACCTCAGACAAGAAGTCAATCACTTGCGCCAACAACTCAACCACCTCCACCAAGAAAGCAACCACCAAAAAGTCGTTTCCCACAAATTGAGAAGAACGCAACCAACCATCTCCAAAAACAATACCATTCTGAAAACGATGACTGGGATTCAAGACCAAAATCTCAGTGCTCAGAATTTCAATTTCAAGTCCCGCAAAATCAGCATACAAGCACAACAGCTGCTATTCAACAGCAAGATGATGCTCATGAAATTGTGTATACTTCATCAAGCTGTCACACACCAACTCCATTACAAGTACCAGAAAATATAGGACAAATTTTGAGTAGTGAGCAACAAAGCGAGATTGCGAAACTTGCCTCGAAATTTAATGATTTGGTTGTTGGTGATCTTGTTGATTTGAGCTCAGGTAGAAAATTTGGGTTCCAAAATAACAAATAGCTTTAAATTTAGTAAATGGTGATGCTGTGCAAATTGGTAGACATATTCAAAATGATTTGCCTCAAGACAGTAACAAACCTGGGGTATCTGAAGAAAAGTTTCCTCCTCCTACAAATCCGACAAGATTTGTTCAGTCGAAAGAAGAAGTTTCAGCTCTAAGTAAGAAAATACAAATAGTTTTTTCAAATGAAAAACTAGCTCACTGCGGTTTTTGTGCTAAAATTGGATCGGCCTTTTTTGGGGAAGTGCTGAAAATACGATTTTTGCGACTTTTCGCTTCAATACACAGGCCTTCCCTGCACCAGGAAAGCATTTTTTCTCTTCGAAAATGTCACATTTGGGTTCCCCATATGTTTTTATCGCTAAAGGGGTCATTTCCAGAAAAATTTTTGACATGTGGGTGACCCCCTTATTGTGTAGTAACTCAGAATAGGCTTGTTATATTTATGGTTTTTAGATTCTGGCTCTATTCACCCATCAGAACCACTAATAATTCCTGATCCCTATATCCAATCAAGCATCACCTCAACAACCAAGCAGTTCAATTATTCCGGCATTGTCGCTACACCTCCCATGGACAAGCATCCATTTGTTCGCTACTTGGTTTATGTTGATCGCAAAGCATCCACGTTCTACATTCCAGCTAGCTTGTGTGTGGAACCAGAAATGAAGGCTGGGGACTTGGTGAAATGGCGTCGTCAACACATTCCCGAATTTGGCGATAGCTTGGAGTTTAACGCAGCATTTTCACATGAACATCAAGTTTGGATGATCACGGATTTTGTGAGGTTGAATAAGCCATATGAGACTAAACATGAAAATGGGATGAATTTGGTATGCTTGCGTATTTTTGGTCTTTTTTCGAGATATACAGGGTGTCAAAAAATAGTACTTTTGCGTGAATTTATTCGTTAATTTTTACCCAAATCAACCTATAGAAGATTTTCTATTCGAGGAATCGATTGCGCGTTTTGCCGGATCTTGAAAATGCTACCATGACCCTGATTCAGGCAAGAGATGTTTGTATTGAAACAAAAATAGGCTAACACAGGGTCATGGAAATGTTTTCAATATCCCGCAATACACAATATCGCTTTCTCGCATAGAAAAACCACCTATAGGGTGAAGCCTGCTCCCATAGGAATTCAAATTTTTGTCATTTTGAATCTCAGAATCTGAGCTTCAACATGACACCAAAACCAAGTTAAACGGATTTTTCTATCAAAAGTTATAATAAAAACTCTGGTAAACATGGTCTCCCGAGATACTGCTGCAAAGGTTAATTCCCTTTAAGAAATTTTCGGTTTTAGAGGGGATTATGGCCCCGCCCCCCCCCCCATGGACACGTTACTGATTGCATGCACACTATCTTTAAAATCTGATTTTTGAAGTCCGGATTGCTGATTTAAAAAACCGAAAACTATCTTTTATAGATCAAAACGACGACAATATTCGACTATGACGATCAAGGAACTGATGTCCAATGTTGGACTCGATTATTCGGAAATGTTCCCATAAAAAAGTTGCAAACTTTAAAAGCTCTGCCTAATGTTGCTTATGAATGTTGGATAAATATATATACAAAAGAAAGTGAAGAGGGTTTTATAAGTGCGGAAAATTGTATCGACTTTTTATAAATGAAAAAAAAATTTAGGGAACAATTTGGAGCCTTCAAAAATCATCAACATTGTGTTAAAAGTTTCATTTCATTCATTTGAAGCGGTTTCGACGGATGAGAGAGCGGCGATTTGGGACACTGTAAGTTTTGTATAAATCAACTTATACAATAAGGACCATTCCAGTTGAAAAAAATTGAAAATTTTTGTTGATATCGAGAAAAATTTTGTTGATATTCATGAAAAATAGATCATTTTTCGTTTTTATAGCAAATTCTAAATCGTCATTGTTGTCGAGATAATTGCGAACAAAGTTCATTTGTGTATTACAACGAAAACATGAATATAGTTTTCATATCCCTGATTAAATAAAAGTTGTTTATTGAAAAGATTCGTCAAACATTACAAAATTCAAACTTTCTAGGATTGGCTTGGACATAGGCTTGGGCTTAGGCCTAGGGATGCCTTTTAGAAAAAACGGGTTCATTTAAATTTCCATCCCTGACCAGAACTCGCATGTTTACACGTCCATCTTTTTGAAATCCACCATGAAACTTAGTTTAAAACGTTTTAAAAAAAAATTTTAGCCTTGGGCGCGATATTTCGACAGATTGCCAACCAACTTTGATGATGAATATGATGAAGACCCTTATAACAATCTTGAACGAAACGTTTATGATAAACTTGACGTAGGTCTACACTACATTATAAAGCATATAAATCAATTTTTTAGATCATAACCCTTCAAGAAGGGATTGTTTTCGGCAACAAGGTCGTATACTGTCCAAAAATGCCTGACGCTTATATACAATTTGGGCTTGAGCCGGAAACCCATGAGTCATGGATTGGCAAGAGGATTATTATGGACATGTTTTGGAACGATGTGCTTGATAGCTATGTGGTGTACTTTTACAAGTTGGCTGAGGGGCCTCATTTTGGTTATATTATGAATTCAAAGGCTGAGGCTATGGTAAGAATTATAGCCCATTTCCGCCGATAATACCAAAAAATTCCGACAAAAACCCAAGTTTTCCAAGGCGCACGATCATCTGAAGTGACTCATTCATTTCATTAAGTGTTCTCCATGGTGTAATGGTTAGATACGTTGCCACAGAGTTCGGCATCACCTTGCTTGCACTAGCAAGGTTTGGCTCCAACTTGTGTCTTAAAGATTTTGCAAAAACCAGTGAACTGATCACTTCAAATCTGTCACTCTAGCCACTCGACCATGGGCTCGGAATGGAAAACTTCATGTTATGATTTTCGTTCTACTCGTCTAGGCGAGCTGAGCCGAATGACATGACTCGGTTTTAATTTCGATTTCCCTCAAATTTTAGCAAAAAAACGTCATGATGATTGATCGGAGATCACAACCAGAAGAAAAACTTGAATTTTTTTTCTTTTTTTTTGAACTAAACAATTACATATTACAGCTCCTGATCCAACTAAATCTCAACAATCATCTCAAAGGCTTTTATAACAACCCAATATTTGGACATATTGCTGATGACAAGAAACTTCTTGGCATCCTTCCCGTCTGTAATCAACGGGAAAAGATCCAAGAAATTGGAGTTTATATTGTTGACAAACGACTTGGGCGTTTTGCTAGATTCANTTGGCATCCTTCCCGTCTGTAATCAACGGGAAAAGATCCAAGAAATTGGAGTTTATATTGTTGACAAACGACTTGGGCGTTTTGCTAGATTCAGCATTGGAGAAATTACTAAAGAGGCAAAGAAAATGCTAGCCGAAGCAGTGATTCAAAATATGGTAGTGCCAAAAATTTATATACAAATTTATTAAATGTTGTTCCAGAGTTGGTATCCACATACAATTCTCGTCCTATCAGGAGTAGTTCTTTCTAGTGACGGAATAACCGGTGATGGCAAAGTCTATGCGGATGATTACTCTCATTTGGTTTTTAGTTTACCGGCCAAATTTTTAGTTAAATGTGAAGTAGGGATGAAAATAAAGTTCAAAGCAAATTGGACGAAAAAAGGAGCTACATATGAGATTACTGAAGTGCTGTTGGTGGAGCCTAAAAAAGTAGCTATTGAACAATTGGAAGTATTAAGCAAAGAAGACGTAAAACCGGAAGCTGGACCTGCGACATCGAAGTTTTATGTAAGTATTAAGAATCAATCGCTCTATCCTAGCCTAGTCTAAGCTTAAGGCTAAGCCTAAGATTAAGCCTAAACTTAGGCCTAGGCTTAAGACTAAGCCTAAACCTCACACTTCCAAACAATTTCCTTTTAAAAACAGTTGGTTTTAACTTTTAATAAGTTCAAAAATACAAATGTCATCACATTAAACATAAACCCAAGCCGAGCCCACCTCAATATAAAAATCAAGATAGTTATTACAATTTTAGTTCCGCGTGCAAGCTTCTCAAAGTTCCCTAAACCCAACAATTTTCGAAGCCGGATCCTTTGGCATAATTGAAGATCGTGACTTTAAAATTGGTCTTATTAAAGCTGTCAAGCCGAGTGTACGCCGTGGCGTTGGTGGCTACAACACCTTAGAAATTATTTGTGTGGAAGACTTGAGCCCAAGCCGTTTGACTTATTTGAAAGTTGTCCAAAAGTGTGAAAAAGGACAGACCTTGGAGGTAAAAAATTATTTAAGATACACAGCCATAAGTGGATTTAAAAATCTTCGTTCATGTAACCTTGTAGTTCAGATGTAGAATACTGGACCGGTACTCCTGAGGGCACATGTTCGAGCCGTGCCTCGGTCACAAAAGTTTTGCCTAGATGTCGGAGGCCTTTTCTGACCCCCGCCATGAAATAGAATTTATTTGGATCGTGAATTATTTTTTTAGATGGTTGTCAATGAAGCGCAATCAAATCAATCAGAAAAAGAAAATTCTTATACTTGGCCACCCATGCCAGGACGTTTGAATCAATCTCACTGTTATCGAAACAACAGCTTCAGTGATTGTAGTCAACCATCACCAAGTTTTGCTTTACAAGAATCAGAGGATAATGCATTGACTCTTGGTGGAAATCATCAATATTAGGGGTTCGCAAAAATTTATTACTTTTTATTATTTTTGGGGTTAAAATTATTAGGTTGGTGAAAAATTAATGTCGGTTTTTTATTAGCGGCAACTTTATCAACAATTTTCAACAAAATGTCGTTTTTTTGTATAGCATCTTTAATTTCAATTTTTGCATGCGCTTTGATTTTTCTTTTCAACTTGATCGTCTTCATGCAGCTATCCAAGCCAAGCGTCCGCGAAAAAGAACCACATCGTCTTTCATCACGATAACGCGCGACTACATGTCGAAGCTCGGGTTGTTTAGTCGATTGCAGACAAGGGGTGGGAACCAGGGCTGAACCGGATGAAAAAAATTACCGGATACCGCTACCGAAAACTTAACGGATGAAAAAAATTAACGGATTACCGCTACCAAAATTCCGGTAAGCCCGAAAATAACCGATTTTTGTTCCGACACGCGAATTTCGAGTTCCGACGTTGGAACGTTTCGGAACGATTGTTCCAAATTTCAACAGAGATTGCGTTTTTTATGCCTCCGTGGTGCAGTGACAAAGCAGTAGCTTCGTGGCCACAAGATCGCGGGTTCGAATCCCGCTTGGAGCTAAATTTTTTGTTGAAATTTTATAAAAGAAATCGTTCCGACGCGTTCCGAAACGTTCCGACGTCGGAACGGACTATTAGTTATCGTTTCGGAACGTGTCGGAACAAATTAGTGATGCTATTAGTGGCACATTAGTGATCTCAAAAATTTCGGAACGAATTAGAGGAAGCCCAAGACTCCACAGACGGCGTAAATCTGTACCATTTTCTATAACGGCATAAATCTAAGCCATTTTCTATAACAGAGAAAATTGATACCGCCTTCAATAACGGCGTAATTCTGCGCTGTTCTCAATAACAACATAACTTTGCGCTGTTTTCTATAACCGCGTAAATCTGCGCTGTTCTCAATAACGGCACAATTCCTCATTGTTAAAAAATCTGCACCATTATCAAGAACGGCGCAGATTTGCGCCGTTGTTCCTTATAATTTCCCAAAAATTTGCGCCATTGGGTCGCTATAGCGATCATTTAGCACGTGTGAGTTAGAATAAGAATAAAAATTTATTGATGATATTCGATTGGTCGAGTTTTACAAACAAATGGTAAAGCATAGTCAAAGCCACTATCAATTCGATAAACATCATCCCATTTTCCAGTATTTGCGTTTATTCGAAGGACATCAGAAAGAAATGCACTTACACTTACTAAAAAAGTCCCAAAAATATTACAATATTTAACTGCAAATTTACCTCCGTAGTTGTTATAATTGTAAGGAGAACCATCTATCCATTTCCAAACAAATCCAGTAGTCTCATCGCCGAGTGCTAATCCTCCTAACCACCAATATGTTTGATTTGTTGTTATAATACCTAAAGATCATAAACTTAAATTTTTATATGATATTTAGTACAGAGGCGCAAAAATTGCAACTTTGGAAAAAAATTTGTTCCTTCTCAAAATAATCGAAATTTCCCTTTTAAAGAGATAGACCACTTTACCGAATCCTCCTTTATAACTCGAAATGACATAAAGTATGAGTTTTTCGAACAAATAAATATGAAAATGAATAAATGAAAAATTCAAAAAACCTTTCTTCAGGTCTAAAAATTGAATGCTTCGGTGAAAATCAAAAGAGAAAATCAAAAAAGGTGACAAAAATTCGTGTGACAGAAGTTCGATGACAAAAGTTAGAGTGACAAACCCAATCGGTGACAAAAGTTCGCATGCCCGTAAAAGTCCCTTTTCCTTTAAAGAAGTTTTTTTCAAAAAGAAATTTTTTTCGAAATTTGCATTTTTTTATTTGTGTCACCCTATATTACTTTTAACAAGAGCATTTTCAAAAGCACTATGAATGCTTATTTGATTTCCACTCATATTCAAACTTTTACAAACAGACGTTGCATTTTCGAAAGGTAATGGAGTTTCATAAGCTTTATAGCACCAAGTTCCGTTTAATCCTGGGGTAAAAGTAGGCGGACAAGTAGCATCAGTATAAGAATCAATAACTAGCAAGAAAAATACAAGAAAATAAAATTGTTTCATTTTTAATTTGTTTGTTTTGTCAGTTATCGAGGTTTTATAGTGCGTTTTGACAAAATTGTAAGCATCTGATAAGGGACTATCCGGTTAATTTAGATGAAATTTATTTTAAAAAACTCATTTTTTATATTTAGTTTGATCATGTAAATCATCAAATAATGATAACATTGAAATAAAAATGTTATAGAAAGTTAATACGACTAACAAGGAGCCTTTCCCAAGTGACGATTTAATTTTTCGATGAAACCTACGTAGTTTTGTAGAGCATACCCAAGTTTTTTTAATGCTAACATTAGATGCCAAGGATCAACCTACACAGGGGTCCCAAAGTACAATTTTGGTTGAAAATAAAGTTTTTAAGGAAAAGTTTAATGCTCAAAATCGTCTTCTATAACAAAAAANAGGGGTCCCAAAGTACAATTTTGGTTGAAAATAAAGTTTTTAAGGAAAAGTTTAATGCTCAAAATCGTCTTCTATAACAAAAAATGACATGAATCACCGTTTTTGACTAAGGCGAATAATTTCCAACTATTTTTAGAAAAAGTTGAAAAAATTATAGTTTCGCCTCGCTCACGAGTAAGTTCAGCCTCACTCGGTCTTCCGATCGCCTCCTTGATCTAACTTGAGTCACAGAATCGTGTTGACTCAAGTTAGATCAAGGATCTCTCTAAAAAAATTGCCTGCATACAAAAAGAGATTTTGTGGCGTCAAAATCGAAACTTTTCTTCCTCGACCTATATTTTTTCATTGAAATTCTCATTAATTTAATAAATATTGATCAAAGATGTAAAAGATCGTAACCATACTTCTACAATCTTACCCCACCCCCTCCCCAAATTTGGTGGGGGGGGGGTGTAAGGCGCATTACGCATGAGATTTTTGGCGCAGGGCGCATTTTTTGGCCTCTGTTTTCCACTCCAAATAAGGGTGGAAAACAGAGGCCAAGGTCAGAACTAAGCAAGGGGCCTAGCCATGATTCTTCCCATCCTTTTAGGTCTTGGCCCGGACAGAGAGTCAGCCTTTTCCATAACTAACCTCCTCCGTCCCCTGCAAATGTTAGATCCCCCTCACAATCCTTAAAGGACCAGTCCAGTCAGTTACAATCATATGAAAAATGGTATAAGGAAAGTTCATGAAAAATGGAGCATTTTTTGTTTTTACGGCATGTTCTAAATCGTTGTAGTTTTCAAGATAATTGCGTTTGAAATTTTGAATTTGTGTACAAGCTCTTGGTTGTAATACACAAACTTTTTGGAATTTTTTGCGGAAAAATCGATTTTGCATCGATTTTTTAAATTTTTATAAAATGAACATTGTAGCAATTTTTATAGCTAAATGAGACAAACAACATGACACCAAAATTATCCAATTTGAACATTGTTTTAACATATTGAAACGAAAACATGAATCAGAATTTTCGTTTCAATAATCCAAAACAACGTTGCCTTCATGGCGAATTTGGTAAAGTGTTAGTTTTGCAATCTCGAAAATTGCAAAAATTTGATTTTTCGGGGAGGCATCTTATTATACAGGGTGTGCGCAGTTCCACTTTACCATTTTTTCATGAATTTTGTACCCAAAAATAACCCTATCAGGGGTAATTCGATGAGGGGAATCGATTGCGCAGAGTCCCGTAGCTTGAAAATGCTTTCCTGTCCCTGATTCAGGGCCATTGTATTGAAGCGAAAATAAAATTTTTTAGTTTTTTATATGAAAATACTCGTTTCTGATGTTTTTTCACTAAAATTAAAGGCTAGAATTTTATTTTTGGCTCGAACTCTAATTTTTTATCCCCTTTCTCTCATTTTTTATTTAGACATCATGAGGCCTAGTTTTATTCTTATTAAAAAATGTTAGTTTTTATCCCTCTTATCCTTTTTTCTAGACTTTCTTAAATAGATTTTCAATACTTACATGCAAATAATTCATCTTAATAAAGGATGTGCACGAGATAAAAAGAATATTTTTCCACCACGTGTTGCACTCATGTGAGGTGTAAGTCAGGTAGGCGTCTGCATTTTGAATATCGAATTAGTTAAGATTTCTCTTTGTTTTGTGAAATTCCTTTTCGAAAACAGAAAATTTTGTATTTGAAGAGAAGAAATTAATTTCTACTCTTACATCCTTTTGATACGATAGATTGTTTTCGAATATTTTTACTCTCTGATGATGCGAGGTAGCAAAATGTCTTGTTTGTTTGTGATGAAGTAATTTGGAAAACTATAAGACAGATTGTCTAAAGGTTGTTAAACATCGAGGTACCAACTTGAAAATTGAATTTTCTGAAAAGTGTTCTAAGCCATCAGCGCCGTAATTATGGGGAGACAAACAAACTGTCTTAAATTCGAAATGGTATTCAAACCCGAGCCTATAAAATGCAAATCTGTCACTTTAGTCACTCGGCCATGGGGTTGGGATGGAACCCCATGTTATGGTATTCGTTCTACTCGTCTCGGCGAGCTGAGTCGAATTGCATGACTCGTTTTTAAAATTTTGAATTTTCTCTACTTTTAGCTTAAAAACCGCCGTGAATTCAACTTCAATTTACGATGTCTACTTTAATTTCGCAATTTTGCGCATTCTAAGGCAGTGGAAAAATTTTATCCATACTATCCTGTTTGTAGTTATTCCCCTCCACGCTGGTCAAAAGAAATGCGCAAAAGTTGCGAACAGAAAGTTATGATCGTTTTCGATTCCATATCTCGCGTTTTTTGTATGCTGCAGAATAATAAATCGGCGCTGCGACACTTGAGGACGGTCTTTTGAGGACGGACACTTGAGGACACGACATTTGAGGACGGACATTTGAGGATTTATTTTGAATTTTTTTAAATTTAAAAATATTAAAGAAATGAAAGATTCAGCGAAATCCGCTCTTTGAAATAATATTGTTTATTTTAAAAAATTCAAATGTCCGTCCTCAAATTTCCGTCCTCAAATGTCGCGTCCTCAAATGTCCGTCCTCAAATGTCGCGTCCTCAAATGTCCGTCCTCAAGTGTCGCGTCCTCAAATGCCCGTCCTCACCTGTCGCAGCGCCAATAAATCATGGCGGGTTTTTTTGGCAAAAATTGGAGGAGATTAGTAATTTTAAAAACGAGTCGCGCCATTCGACTCAGCTTAATGAGGCGAGTAAAACGAAGTATATCCTTATATATAAAGTGTTTGTGTTCGTTCGTTCGCGTGTACAGGTGATTTTTTTAATGATGAACTCCAAATCCTTACCAACCTATACCATGTTGTAAAGGATGATGAGAGGAGCAAAATGATGTCAATTTTGTGGGGGTATTCCCTTGGAGAAATTAAAAAATTCTAAAATCCTAAAATATAAAACGCGCTATGTGTGTCTGTTTGTGCTATCTTCGCCACCTTAAGTCCAATTCCGTCACAGCCTATACCAATCAATATGGCTTGGTGAGAGAAGAAAAATGGCACCGAAATCATGGGGTACCTCCCCCTCTGGAAAAAAATTAAAAATTCAATTTTAATTTTTATCCAGAGAGGGTACTCCATATAGGTTCAAACAAAAACATTTTATCAGACGACCCGGGTGGCCGAGTGGGTAAAAGGNTCAATTTTAATTTTTATCCAGAGAGGGTACTCCATATAGGTTCAAACAAAAACATTTTATCAGACGACCCGGGTGGCCGAGTGGGTAAAAGGCGCTTCCATAGATTCAACAGGTGAGGGTTCGAGTCCGGCCTCCTCCAACATTATTTTGCCTATAAACAAAAAATCTCAAGGCTAAGAATTTTGGTTTGGGATCCTATTCCCAAAAGAGCCCAATAGAGAAAAACAAAATTGCGTTTTTAGACGTTTTTCAACGGAAAAACGCGCTGATTTCGACTACGTGGAGGTTTTCAGCCATGTTTTCGGCCATGAGGAATTCAATGGTGACGTCTAAAAATTATATACGACCACGCAGGAATACCATGCACAATCACGAAGGGATGCCAAAAATTAAAATCCGAGGTCATAGGGCAATATGGGTATCAAATTGAAGCAAACGATGAGTAGTATTCAAAAACTACAAAAAGAATGTTGCACGGCCAAGCAGGATGCTCGAATAGGGCGTCTCGCGGCTGAAGCGAGATAAAAATGTCCCGGTTGTGCGATGCGCTGAAGTCGCATCGCTTTGAGCGCCATAGGCTCTCGGTACTATTGTATAAAGACGCTAACGATTCACATGGCCGAGTGGTTAATGTGCTAAGATTTGCACGTATAGATCTCAGGTTCGAATCCCACGTCAAATTTAGCCCTTTAATGCCGGCTGTTTCCTATATGAGACAAGATTTTGAAAGCTATATCTCCTCTAATATAAATCGGATTTACATAATTTTTTTTATATTTGAAAATTCTCTGTTGGTCCTGCAAAAGTGCAAAAAGAAATTTTTGAAACAAATTTCTTATAAGTTTTGTGAGGCTTCGAAAAAAGTTGAATTTTTGACATATCACAAAGATGCATATGTAAGTGGGGTAAAAATAGTCGAAAAATTTTTTTCATATTTTTTTCATTTATTTAAACGTTAATCATCCAAAAAAATCGGAAGTAAAGTTGTATGTAGCCTACGTAAGAGGAAATTGACTATGAAATTTTATCCCATAGGACAGCCGGCATTTAGAGTATGGGATGATTAAAAGATGTCGTAAAAGAGTATAACACAAATATGGGAGGCGTGGACCTTAGTAGAATTTTTATACGAGGGGGGGGGGAAGGGGTAGCCAAATGATTACGGTAGATTACGGGGGGTGGGGTCAGGTCAATGATTACGTAATCACATTGTATAAAATTTTTTGTATCAATTTTTTAGTTTACGTAATATCTGGATGACCCCTTATTTTGGATCGAACTCTAATTTTTGTCCTTTTCATTTTTTATTTTTTGCATTTTATTTTTATTTCTATTAGAAAATTAGAAAATTTTAGCTTTATTCATCTCATCCCTTTTCTAGACGTTCTTAGTAAGATTTTCGATACTCACACGCAATTAATCCATCTTATACGGGATGTGCGTTCACGAGGTGAAAAGAATATTTTTCCACCACGTGTTTCAACCATGTGAGTTGTCATCCGTGTGAGCTTGTTTGTGAGTCAGCTAGAGGCCCTGATTTTGAATATCGGCTTAGTTAAGATTTCTTTGTTTTTTGAAATCCCTTTTCGAAAAGAAATTTTTTATTTGAAGAAGATTTCTACGTTTACATTTTACTCTTACATTCTTTTGATACAATAGATTGTTATACTAAAATTTCTACTAACTGAAGATGCGAGATAGCAAAATGTCTTGTTTGGTTGTGATGATAATTTTCTTATTAGTAGCAGACGAGGGAGTGACAAGTTTTCCACTTGTGGAGTCAAGAATTAAATTGAGATCAAGACGAGAAGTTGTAACAAAGTTAGTTTTAGAAATTTTTTGTGATAGACCATATAAGCTCTGTGTTACGGAGAGATTCCAAAAAGCCGAGGCGCATGGCCTATAGTCCGTTTCAGCGAGAGAAAGTTTGATACAGCATAGTCAAGTGGTCCAAGGCGTCACTCATCGGATCTGGTAAACTAAACATCGTTGGAACCTTCAGGTTCGACTTCAAAAAGTCAAAAATATTGATTTTCAAAAAACTTTTTTTGCAAAAAATTCTTGCTTCATCTTTTGGAAAAAAAATTTCAAAATTTTTGCTTTTTAGGATCGAACCTGGTAGTCCCAACGTTGCTTAACTTACCAGATCGGACGGGCGGCATCTTCGACCACTTGACTATTCTGTATCACTTGTTCGCTCGACTGGTGAAACCGACTATAAAAGACTGACTATTCATGTTATTCGCGCTGGTTCGATCCTACAAATGTCGAAATTTTTAAAGAGAAATCGATTGCGCGCATTGCCGAACCTTGAAAACGCTTCCCTGACTCCGAATTAGCCTATTTTCGCTTCAATACACATGCCTCTTTTCTGAATCAGGGCCAAGGAAGCGTTTTTAAAGTTCAGCAATGCGCGCAATCGATTCCTCGCATAGAAAAACCCCCTATAGGGTTATTTTGGTGAAAATTAAAAAACTTTAAATTTTTTAAAAAAAATTGCGCAAAAATCGCAAAATTCTAATTTTTTAAATCACTCTGTATGTTTTTCTTTGAAAAATGTATAAATTTCCTTATTTTTCATATTTGTTTCAAATTTGGACCAACAATTTTGTATTTTCCTATGAAATTTCGACCCCCAAATTTGATGATGTGACATTGGGGGACGGACTTTTAGGCATGGATTTTTAGGGGTGTGACATTTAGGGGAGTGTCATCTGGGAACGGACATTTGAGACGAAGATTCTGTATGTATAATAAAATTGTATTTAAAAAAATTAAATTTCGTCCTCAAATGTTACAACCCAAAAATCCATCTCCAAACAATTCGACGCCCTCCAACGCATCACAACCTCTTATCCATCAATGTCAGGGTCATCCCGTACAACAAACTCTCCCCTTGCCCCTCCTTGGTTAAGTCTAGGTAACTTTGAAAGCCCTGTATCTCGGCTAGTAAGCCGTAATGTAACGAAATTCAAACGAATTTTATAATCAACTTGGATATAAGGAATAAAACTAGCTAGTTTAGAAAAAGTTTAGAGAGTCAAGTTGATGTGTTCCTTGTAAGAAAAAGTTTTTTATTCAAAAATATGTTTTTAGGCGTCGTCACGAATCTTTTCGCCCTAGTCGGTACAATAAAGACTGCTTCTTTTCTCCACTTAACTGCGTTCTGATGAACTTTGTTGTTATTGATAATAAAAAGGTTCCTGTTACCCTGAAAAGACGCGAGTCAAACGCTGTGATTGAAGAATCAGAAAAATGAAATAGTTGTTGATAATCGTATTCATGATCTGTGTATATATTGTTAAAATTTTATTATATATTTTGTAATTAAAAATTTTGTTCTTCTTAGTTTTTAAAATTTTGCGCAGCCTCTCTGGAAGATGACGATAATCAATCATCGATTTTGTGCATTGAAAGTCATTTGATTTTTGAAGTTCGAAGTGGAAATGGTTGTGTTTTACTTATAAAACGAAGACGCATTAAAAATAGACTCATCGTTTACTGGAAACAATTTTTCCTGCTATCAATCAAAAAGTGATGATTTTTCCAATGGAGAATACAGGGTTGTTTGAAAAGTTTTTTCAAAATGCCCATAGTGCTATTTTTTAGAAGGTTAGTATATAGCAATCAATTTTAAAATAATCTACTGATCCATTAGAAATGACTAACATAAGATCTTTATAGTAAACATTGATGTGGTAAAACTTTATAGTACATCGGACAAAATCATATAGTATCTACGGCGAGGGGTCACTTGCGTCCGGAAATTTGTATGCCGGACTTTTCCGTCCGAATATTTGAGTCCGGACATTTGTGCCGGACATTTGCGTCCGGAAACTTCCGTCTCGGACATTTCCGTCTCGGACATTTGCGTCCGGACATTCACCAAAATTTTCACCAAGCATCCGGACAGTTTGCGTCATGATGCAAATGCCCGGGACGCAAATGTCCGGAACGGATGTTTCTGGACGCAAATGACCCCTCGCTGTATCTACAAGTGCCCATCTAGTACCCATAAGTGCCCATTAGTATCTATAGTGCCCAGGCTCTAGGAACTTCCACAACGCAACTCGTTGTGGAAGTTCCTAGAGCCAGTGCCCACAAGGTGTATCGTAGTATAGTATACTATGATACACCTTATTGGCACTAATAGGCATTAATGGGTACTAGATGGGCACTAGATAGGCACTATATGATTTTGTCGAATGTACTATAAATTTTTACCACACCAATGTTTACTATAAAGATCTTATGTTAGTAATTTCTAATGAATCGGTAGATTATTTTAAAATTGATTGCTATATACTAACATTCTAAAAAATTAGCACTATGGGCATTTTGAAAAAACTTTCCGAACAACCCTGTAGTTTAAGCCATGTTGAAAGGATCTATGTTCAGACACGAATTTTCGACAAAGTAACCAATTTGAGATGACAGGTCTATAAACAGAATACAAAAAGGTAACAATTAGGAGTATTTTTAGCTATAATCTTTGAAACATTTAGTAAGAAAGAATTTTAAAAAATTAAGATTTTATCACAAATTTGTTTTCGAACGTGATTAAATTATTTTCGAACTTGATTTATCAAAAAATTTGTGTCCAGGGGTGTGGTATATGAGAAGTTCTAGTTTGAAATATATAAGGGAAAATTAGAATCTACTTCAATTTTTTAAGTCAAAAACATGTTTTGTTTACAAATTTTAGTCTTTTCTGTATGACTAGTGGCGTAGTCAAGGAGGGGGCGGAGGAGAGTCACCACATTCACAAATGAAATAAATAAGGCAGTTCCGGATGAGGTGTTGTCAAAGCAAAGAGCTTGTAAGGTAAAAATTTGATCACTTTTAAATGGCAAGTGGGTATACTCTTCAAAGTTAGCAGGGTTTGAAAATTGTTTGAATATGACAGTTCCGTGACGTCCCTTGTAAGGACACCCCTATACAATGGTTTTCCGGCGTAAATCCAATCTTTAGCTCATTTTCGTTTCAATACACCGTTTCAACCACCCCATACCCTGAGTCAGAATCAAAGAAGCGTTTTCACGCTTTGGGAATGCGCGCAATCGATTCCTCTCATAAAATTACCCCTATATAGGTCATTTTTAGAAAAAATTAGAAAAAAATTTTCATGATAAAATTTCTCTCATTTTTTATTTTTGACATTCGGAGCCCTAGCTTTATTCTTAATAAAATTTTTTAGCTTTTTCCCTCTTATCCCTTTTCTAGACGTTCTTAGATAGATTTTCGTTACTCACACGACATTAATCCATCTTAAATGTTGTGTGTAATAAATAAAGGTCGCGAGGTAAAAAGAATATTTTCCCCCCATGTGAGGTGTGAGTCAATTAGGCGTCTTCATTTTGAATACCGTCTTAGTTAAGATTTCTCTTTGTTTTTTTGAAATCCCTTTTCGAAAAGGGATTTTGTATTTGAAGAAGATTTTAATTTCTACTCTTACGTTCTTTTGATACGATAGATTGTTATACTAAAATTTCTACTTTCCTGATGATGCGAGGTAGCAAAATGTCTTGTTTGGCTGTGATGATAATTTTCTTATTGGTAGCAAACGAGAAAGTGACAAGTTTTCCACTTGTGGAGTCAAGGATTAAATTAAGATCAAAACGAGAAGTTGAAACAAAGTTAGTTTTAGAAATTTCTTGATATAGACCCCATAAACTCTGTGTTACGAAGAGATTCCAAAAAGCCGGGGCGCATGGCCTAATGGCTATAGGCCGTTTCAGCAGTCTAGCGAAAAAGTTTGATACAACATAGTCAAGTTGTCGAAGGCACCGCCGTCCGATCTGGCAAGTTAAGCAGCGTTGGGACCGCCAGTTTCGATCCCACAAGCGCAAAAATTTTGATTTTCAAAAAACTTTTTTTGCAAAAAATTTTTGCTTCATTTTGTGGAAAAAAACATTTTTGAAAATCAAAATTTTTGCCTTTGTAGGATCGAACCTGGTAGTCTCAACATTGCTTAACTTATAAGATTGCACGGGCGGCACCTTCGACCACTTGACTATGCTGTATCAAACTTATTTTTCCAACTGCTGAAACCGATTATAAAACGCTGCTATTTATGTTATTCGCACTGGTTCGATCCCAACTATGTCGAAATTTTTATTTTAGTTTCAAAAAAGTAGTTAAGCAAAACCCTTACTTGAAAATTTTTTGCTTATAATTAGTTTTTGAGAAAACATTTCTGCGCCACATGTCTCTGGTTCAATCCACATCGGAGTTGAATTGTTTTTGCATCATTTAGTAAAGGGTATATTTAGACACTTTTTGATACTGAAGGGGGAAGTAGTTTATCCAGGGTCGAGGAGGCGGCCCCCCGGAAATTGAAAAACTTAAAATCCTAGATACGCTACTTGGGGTCTATACAGGGAACACAAATTTTACGTTATTTTTTGAAAGAATTTTCGGGTTCCAAAAAACAGTGCAGATTCAATTCCCATCCTTGACCAATACTGGGAATTGGATCTGTACCGATTTTTAGAACCTATAAAAATTTCCAACATAAACGAAATTTCAACAAATTTATAATCAACTTGAATATAATAAAGAATAAAACTAGCCAGTTTAGAAAAAGTTTGGGGAGTCAAGGTGATGTATTCCTTGTAAAAAAAATTTTTTTATTCAAAAAGATGTTTTTAGACGTCGTCACGAATCTTTTCGCCCTAGCCGATACAATAAAGACTGCTTCTTTTCTCCACTTAACTGCGTTCTGATGAACTTTGTTACTATTGATAATAAAAAGGTTCCTGTTACCTTGAAAAGACGCGAGTCAAACTCTGTGATTGAAGCATCAGAAAAATGAAATAGATGTTGATAGTCGTGTTCATGATCGGTGTATATATTGTTAAAATTTTTGAATTTTATTATATATTTTGTAAGTAAAAATCTTGTTTTTCTTAATTTTTAAAAAATCAGGATCCAGTACGCACTATAAGGCACGATATCTGCGTTGTCATAACCATCTTCACTCCATACATGGACAAGGGGGGTAGGCTGGTAAATCTAAAAGCGATATACATGATGACTAAAAATCCTAAAAGCGATATGTTTGACGACCTTTTTTTGGTCGTAAAAAATTGAAAAATTCGTCAAAAATCGAAAAATTTATCAAAAACCCTTTGGCGAGATTTATACTTCCGTCACGATAGTGCATTTTGTGTCGTACGACACACTGTCGCGTCGCAACGCGACGGAAGTATAAATGGCGCCTTTGGTTTCCTGCTGTATATTTTTATCAAAAGCGACACGTTTGCCGAAATTTGACCCTCCAGCGACGACATGAGGTGGGTCGACCCAACCCTTGCCCAAATGTGCTTCACTCCTCTCGAATTAATCGTTTCTTCATGCAGACCGTCATGCAGCTTTCGACTTCGATATTCGGTATATGTGCCGTTGAATTGATATGTCTTCGAATATCCATTTTCCGTTTGTCGTTTTAAACTTTAAAAAAGATTGTAAAGTGTCTTAGAGGCCAAGACATATGCAAAATTTTTTATGGAATTTGGACGACATTAAATTCGACGAGGGATTCGAACCCTAGCCTATAAACTACAAATCTGTCACTTAAGCCACTCGGCCATGGGTTCAGGATGGAAAACTCATGCTATGGTATTCCTTCTACTCGTCTCGGCGAGCTGAGTCGAATGGTATGACTCGTTTTTAAAATTTAAAATTTTCTCCAATTTTAGCAAAAAAAAACCGCCACGTTGTACCGTTTGGGTTTTACACTGGTATTGTATCACACTCTCTAATATCCATTTGTAAAAAATTTTGCAATTTTGATTCTATATGAATATGTTGTTCTGAAAAATATAGTTTTTTAGTTCATTGAACTTTTCTAAAAGTACACAGGAGTATGATATTTTGATGTTGCATTTTAATTGTTATGACGAGTTGTGTATAGATATAAATGCAAGAAAAAAGCGAGTATCTCTCGAGTCAAGTATAGCTTGAGATGCGCGAGTACTTGCGGTGAGTAATTTTACGTTGCTCGCAGCACTCATGAGGGAATTATAGATCCATTCAAGCGAAACAAATTTCCATTTGTAGCAAGGGTGTTATAATATCTTTATTTAAAGATTTTTCCTTTATTTTTGGGCAAAGTCTTTATACTTTTAAAGGTCTTTTATTTTCAATACAAAACCTTTAGATTTCATGTCACTTCGTTGAAAGCGTCACTTCATTTACTGCAACATTTGGTCGACACGTCATTTAATCGACCCGTCACTTGGTCGAAACGTCACTCAATTTTGAACTTAATGACCTTGGTCGATTTGGACCATAATGAATATGACTATGACCGATTTTGGCCGCAAATATTTTTTCGTGCGCGGAAAAGTTTTTTTTTGCGCGGAAATCTTTTTTTTTGCGCGGGTATTCTTTTTTGCGCGGAAATCTTTTTTTTTCGCGCGGGTATTTCTTTTTGCGCGGAAAATATTTCTTTTTGCGCAGAAATTTTTTTTGCGTGGAACTTTATTTTTTTAAATTTTTCTCATTTAAAAAACTTTATAATTATTGAATTAACGTTTAAACAATGAAATTAATTTTTTTTAANATTTTCACTATGATCGATAGCATAAAGAGCTTTCAAACTTTCCTTCGTTCTGAAAATGTGCCCTTCGGTATTTAAAGTTTTTTGCCGGAAAAAATTGTAGATAAAAGGTTATTTTCGGAACGAAGATGACGATAATCAATCATCGTTTAGTGAATTGAAAATCGTCTGATTTTTGAAAGTCGAGGTGGGAGTGTTTGTGTTTTATTTATAGACCGAAGGCGTACCAAAAAGAGACTCATTGTTTACTGAAAACAATTTTTCCTGCTATCAATCAATTTTTCCAATGGCGAATAGTTTAAGCCATGCTGAAAAGATCTATGTTCAGTCACGAATTTTTGGCAAAGTAACAAATTTGAGATAACAGATCTATAAGAAGAACACAAACAAGTTACAATTAAGAGTATTTTTAGCTATAATCTTTGAAACATCTAGTAAGAAAGAATTTTAAAAAAATTAAGATTTTATCACAAATTTGTTTTCGAGCTTGATTTATCAATAAATTTGTGTACGGGGTGTGATATATGAGAGGTTCTAGTTTAAAACACATCAGAAAAATAGACTCTATTTCGATTTTTTAAGTCAGTTTTTGTTGTTTACAAATTTTAGTTTTTCTGTATGACTAGTGGCATAGACAAGGAGGCGGCGAAGGAGGGCCACCACATTCACAAATGAAATAAGGGGTCGGCAGTTCCGATGAGATGTTGGAGACTGGGAACCAAGAGCCCCGTAGGAGAAACCGATTCGACCCTGTTTTAGAACTTCTTCCACCTATCGATGTTTCCTAGGGCTCCGTTTTAAAACATCGATTAAAAAGTGTTGGCTTTTATCCCTCTTATCCCTTTCCTAGAAGTTCTTAGATAGATTTTCGTTACTCACACGACATTAATCCATCGTAAAGGTTGTGCGTAATAAACAAAGGCTACGACGTAAAAAGAATATTTTCTTTTTTTCCATTGAGGTTCTTTTTTTCCACCACGAGGTAAAAAGAATATTTTTTTGTTTCACCCATGTGAGGTGTAAGTCAGGTAGGCGTATTCATTTTGAATGCCGAATTAGTTAAGATTTTTCTTTATTTTTTATATATTTTTTCTCTTTATTCCTTTTCGAAAAAAATTTATTATTTTAAGATATTAATTTCTACTCTCACGTTCTTTCGATACGATAGATTTTTATACTAAAATTTCTATTTCCCTGATGGTGCCAGATAGCAAAATGTCTTGTTTGATTATGATGATAATTTTCTTATTAGTAGCAAACGATGAAGTGATAAGTTTTCCACTTGTGGATTCAAGGATTAAATTGAGATCAAGACGAGAAGTTGAAGCAAAGTTAGTTTTAGAAATTTTTTGTGATAGACCCCATAAACTCTGTGTTACGGCGAGATTCCAAAAAGCTGGGGGCGCATGGCCTAATGGCTATAGGCCGTTTCAGCAGTCGAGCGAAAAAGTTTGGGAGCTACTGGCGATCAAGAGAGTCAATGACCAGGGATAAAACTTCCGACGAGAAATTTTCCGATTTTCTTCTAAAAATCCTGGATACTCTATTTAGGATCTATGCAGGGAACACAAATTTTACGTTATTTTTTGAAAAATTTTTCAAGTTCAAAAAACAATGAGATTCAATTCCTAGCCCTGACCAATACTAGGAATTGAATCTGCATCGATTTTTGGAACCCATAAAAAATTTCTAACATAAAATAACTTCAAATTCGTGTTCCCCGTATAGAAAAACTCCCAATACCGAAAATTATCCAAATATTCCATTTTTTAAATGATGCAAAAACAATTCGACTCCGATGGGAATTGAACCAGCTACATACGGCGCAGAAAAATTTTTTTCTAAAAACAAAAATTTTTCATTTAATTTATTGGGGGCTGCTTTTATAACTTTTTATGAATCGTTATACAAAAAATTTTTTGACTCAAGTGGGATCGAACCCGCGCCAATAACATGAACGAACAACGTCCTAGCCATTAGGCCATGCGCGCACAGATATTTGGAATCTTGCCTTGGCACCTAGTTTATATTTTTGTTTTATTTCGATTTCGAGGAATCACAACCTCGTATCCATCAATGTCAGGGTCATGCCCGTACAAAAAACTCTCCTCTTGCTCCTCCCTGGTTAATTCTAGGTAAATTTGAAAGCCCTGTGTCTTGGCCAGTAAGCCGTAATGTAACGAAATTTCAACGAATTTTATAATCAACTTGGATATAAGGAATAAAACTAGCTAGCTTAGAAAAAGTTTGGGGAGTCAAGTTGATGTGTTCCTTGTAAGAAAACATTTCTTATTCAAAAATATGTTTTTAGACGTCGTCACGAATCTTTTCGCCCTAGCCGATACAATAAAGACTGCTTCTTTTCTCCACTTAACTGCGTTCTGATGAACTTTGTTACTATTGATAATAAAAAGGTTCCTGTTACCTTGAAAAGACGCGAGTCAAACTCTGTGATTGAAGCATCAGAAAAATGAAATAGTTGTTGATAATCGTGTTCATGATCGGTGTATATATTGTTAAAATTTTTGAATTTTATTATATATTTTGTAATTAAAAATCTTGTTTTTCTTAATTTTTTAAAAATCAGGATCCAGTGCGCACTATAAGACACGATATCTACATTGTCACAACCATCTTCACTCCATACATGGGCAAGGGGGGAGGGGAAGGGTAGACTGGTAAATCTAAAAGCGATATATTTGACGACTAAAAATCCTAATTTTGATGACTAAAATTTGATGACTAAAAATCCTAAAAGCGATATGTTTGACGACCTTTTTTTGGTCGTAAAAAATTGAAAAATTCGTCAAAAATCGAAAAATTTATCAAAAACCCTTTGGCGAGATTTGTACTTCCGTCGCGTCGCGACACGATAGTGCATTTTGTGTCGTACGACACCAAAATAACTGTCGCGTCGCAACGCGACGGAAGTATAAATGGCGCCTTTGGTTTCCTGCTGTATATTTTTATCAAAAACGACATGTTTGCCGAAATTTGACCTTCCAGCGGCGACATGGGGTGGGTCGACCCAACCCTTGCCCAAATGTGTTTCACTCCTCTCGAATTAATCGTTTCTTCATGCAGACCGTCATGAAGCTTTCGACTTCGATATTCGGTATATGTGCCGTTGAATTGAGTTGTCTCCGAATAATCCATTTTCCGTGTCGTTTCAAATTTTAAAAAGATTGTAAAGTATCTTAGAGGCCAAGATAGACATATGCAAAATTTTTTATGGAATTTGGACGACATTAAATTCGACGAGGGATTTGAACCCTAGTCTATAAACTGCAAATCTGTCACTTTAGCCACTCATCCATGGGCTCGGGATGGAAAACTCATGTTATGGTATTCGTTCTACTTGTCTTGGCGAGCTGAGTCGAATGGTATGACTCGTTTTTAAAATTTTCTCCAATTTTAGCAAAGAAAACCGCCACGTTGTACCGTTTGGGTTTTACACTGGTATTGTATCACACTCTCTAATATCCATTTGTAAAAAATTTTGCAATTTTGACTCTATATGGATATGTTGTTCTGAAAAATATATAGTTTGTTAGTCCACTGAACTTATCTAAAAGTGCACAGGAGTAGGATCAAAAGGTCACTGAACTCGTGGCTCGTTTGAAAAGAAAGAGCCTCGTGCACTGAACTATTTCTTTTTTCTCAAAAACAAGTGTAAATAATGACGGCATCAAGAGCGACTATATAATGCGTATAAACAAAAAAATTTATTCAATTTTCATTTCAACAATTAATTTTTTCTAACTTTTTAAAAATTCCTTCAAATCTTTTGTAATATATTCCTTTCCAGTGGGGGCTCCCAAATTTTTGTAAGCCCATAGTCAGGTGGCTAGAATGCCAAAATCCCGCAATGACGGGGCAAGTTCGATCTCACTCGGAAAAATTTCTTTTTGCATCATTTAAAAAATATTAGGTTGTTTCATAAGTATCTGAGGGCCGCCACTAATTCGTTCGGAAATTTTTGACTTCACTAATCTATCACTAATTGCGTTCAGACGCGTTCGGACACATCACTAAAACGTTCAGAAACGTTTCGACGCGTTCACAAATGTTCGGACGCGTTCGGAAGATCGCCCGAACGCAATTAGTGAAGTTATTAGCGAACTAAAGTCCGTTCGGGAGCCGTCCGAACGTATTAGTGGCGGCCCTGAGGCTCAAAAAATACATCTACAATCGGCATTTTTCACTCTTTTTTGATAAAATTTTTTCAGTATTAGTAAAGAGTGTATGCTTTGAATTTAAAGTGATTCGCCACTGCACCATGATGATTTTTTTTATTTTGCCTTATATTTTTCCTAACTATATTTTAATGTTTAGTTAAAAACTATGGCTCATTTCATCACTAAACTACCTTCTCTATCCAAACTTTCA
>OZJO01014063.1:0-10683 GCA_900406225.1 Acrobeloides nanus | reverse complement strand
AGCCATCTAGTCAAACAATGTCGATGAACCCATTTTATAGTACCCGAACATTTGCACGGCGCTAACCATTCTTCATCCGGAAGGTTGTCAACACCATAGCAAATTTTACAGATTCTTTCATTTTCTTCCTCTTCGTTATCGGAAGAAAAATTTTCTGGCTTGTTTTCGTCCTCGTTCATGCTAAAGTTAAAATTTAAAAAAAGAAAAAATTATTCCACGGCTAGATAAAATAAATAATAAAGTTTAAAATTCTTGCAAGCCCATAACACAGCGGATAAAGAAGCAGCCCGTCGGATCTGATAAGTTAAGCAACGTTGGACCCGCAGGTTCGATTCCCATTAAGGTAAAACTTTTGACTTTCAAAAACTTTTACAAATTGTTTGCTCCGTTTTTGCAAAAAAAATTTTAACGTCAAAATTTTGGCACTATTACTCTTTTCCCCGATTTTACATAAATTTCATATTAATAACGGGGGGGGGGTAATCGGGATAAAAGTAAGAGGAAAAAACCAAAAAGGGGAAAAAAGTAATAGTGCCAAAAGGGAACTTATGCACTTCGGACCCCCCAAAAATTTGGGGGGTCCGAACTGCACTGATCAGTGCAGTTAGGCCCCCCTCCCAAATTTTTGGGGGGTCCGAAGTGCATAAATTCCTTTGGAAATTTATGCACTTCGGACCCCCCAAAAATTTGGGGGGTNTTCCGGCCCCCCAAAATTCGCATAAATCAAACAAAATGTTTGATTTATGCGAATTTTGGGGGGTCCGAAGTGCATAAGTTCCGCCAAAAGTTTTACCCTAGTGGTAATCGAACCTGCGGATCCGACGTTGCTTAACTTTCCAGATCGGATGTGCGGCTTTCAGTCATAGGGACGTATGGCACGCCTCCAGGGGAGCAAAAAAGTGGTACCATCCACCACGCAGGGTGGTACCAAAAAAAATCGTGCCGTAGGCCCCTATGCCGGCTTCCTTATCCATTTCATAATGGCGTATCCACTTTTTGGTTTTACAGCGGGAAACAAAATATATCTCGACAACTATAACGATTCAGAATTTACTGTAAAAAAAAAAATGCTCAAAATTTTCATAATTTGAACAAAAATGGCAAGTGAGAAAAAAATTTTTGAAGCTACTACACAATAGGGGAGGCACCCACGAAAAAATTTTCACAAATTTTTTCTGGAAATGACTCCTCTAGGGGTAAAAACATGCGGGGAATCTGAATTTGACATTTTCGAAGCAAAAAACGCTTTCCTGATCCAGGGAAGGCCTGTGTATTGAAGCGAAAAGCCGTAAAAAATGCAATTTTGCCTAAAAACGCCTCAATACACAGGCCTTCCTTGAATCAGGGGAGTATTTTTTTCGCTTCGAAAATGTCAAATTCGGATTCCCCTGATGTTTTTACCCCAAAAGGGGTCGTTTTCAGGCAAAAATCGCATTTTTGTGGGTTTTCGCTTCACTACACAGGCCTTCCCTGAATCAGGGAAGCGTTTTTTACTTCGAAAATGTCAAATTCGGATTCCCCGCATGTTTTTATCCATAGAGAAGTCATTTCCAGAAAAAAAATTTTGAAATTTTTTTCACGTGGGTGGCCCTCCCCCCTATTGTATAGTAGCTCCAAATTTTACTATGAAACAACACTGATTTAAACATAACAATCGATTTTCCAAAAAAAGGAAAAAAATTGATTGGAGTCATATGTTTTGTTTTTGTTGCTTTTTAATAAACTACTACACTTTTTCTAGCGCAAAACTTTCTATTTTTTTATCATTCTCTATAGTTTCCAAACAATCTGTGCAATTCCCACACCTTTTCAAAATTCCCTCTGACAAAATCTACATTCCTCGACTGATCGCAGCTGCAAAAAAAAACAAGTTGGAAGCGTGATTTCTTTGATTTATGATTTTATTCTTATCAGTTATGATCGTTTATCATTAAAAGTTTAGATTTTTATCTGGGAATTTTTTTCTCGCTTATTAGTGTAGCTTATGCTTGTAGAAGAAAGAAAATTTTGTGATGTTCTTACCTGTAAGTTTTAAGGAAACTTTTTACACGTGCTATAGTCAAAAATTGTAAAAAACGGATTTTTATCATTTTTTCTGAAAAAATTGAAAAATCATAAAGTTTATATTCAAAGAAATCCTAGATAAGCTATTGGCAGTGGCATAGCCAGACCCACAGCTGGGGGAGGGTACTTTTGGATTTGGGAGGTACTTTTGGATATGTGGGGCACTTTTTGATGAAATTGTTTGGGAAAAAATAGCCATTTTTGGTGAAAATATCACTTTTTAGTAAAAAATTGAAAAAATGGTCATTTTTTCAAAATTTTTTAAAATCGGAAAAAACGTAAGGGGTCTTTTAGGAAAATTTTTTAATTTTTTCAAGAGCAAAGCACTTGCCCCCCCCCCTCGCTCCCTTGTGGCTACGCCACTGGCTATTAGTAGAAAAAGTGAATTTAAAAATTTTTTAGGACAGCTGTGATTTTCGCTTTTCTATACCAATCAATGAACCAGTACAATACATTTCCGGAAATCGAGAAAAATCTTTCTTTATTGTCGCTACCGATTCTACACTTTTTGTTTATCTAGCTAATGTAAGTATTGGGTTGTACCATAATTTTCTGGCTTTTGCTATTTGCATGGAATCTTTACAAAAACGACGCTTCGGGGGAATTTTTTGATCCGAGGGAATAGATTGCGCGCATTGCCGAACCGTGAAAATGCTTTCTTGATCTTGATTCAGGGACAGAGGTGGGTGTATTGAAGCGAAAATGAACAAAAATTCAGATTTTCGCCGGAAAATCAGCTGTTTGGGGGGGGGGGATTCTATTTTTACATTTTACTATTCCAATACTTTTAGCCTCACCTACTAATTTGTACATATAAAAGAGATGCAGAGGAAACTTCTGAGCGTGGAGAATATCGAAAAGTTTACTGGCGTCATGATTCCTCTTCTATATGTGTTACGGTATATGCTTCTTAAACGTTTTTTTGTAAAATCAGCTTTTAGACCTCAAAACATTGTGTATACATCTATACCATAGAAACAAGTGAAGACTCGGATGTGTTCAATCTGCATGACCCCTACAATTCAGACTATGGGCGAATCTCACAGGAGTTTTTTCTCAAACAAAAGAGGCCAAAAATTTCTTTGTATCTTGCTGTAGTGGCTAAGCTCGAGAGTTTTTCTACATGGTAAAAAATAAAATATAGTGCAGGGTGTGCCAAAAAATGAAATTTTTTATGATTTTCAAATTTTTTAATAGCATAGAAAAACGTGGGTTATTTTAGTAAAAATTTAAAAAGATTGAAAATTTTCGAAAAATTACGAAAATCCGTTTTTGGTAAAAACAAATATTTTTTTAGCGTCGCTTCTCTCAAAGACGAGCTTTTTGTCTGTTTACGTGATGGCTGGGTACACCGGCTCAGTTGGACGGGTGAAGTACTCCAAGACTTATCTTTCAATATTAGAAATGTGCCTTTTTCTACAGACCAGTTACACGCTAAATGTAAGCTATATACTCGAAAACCTGCGAAAATGGATTCTTACAGGGCGGAACCGATACCGGTATTTCGGTATCGGTAATTTTTCGAATCCGTTAAGTTTTCGGTATCCAATAATTTTTCGAATTCGGTACAGGACTGTATCGGATGAAAAAAATACCGATACCGAAAACTTAACGGATTCGAAAAATTACCTTAGGGGTAGGATGTTGTGCTGAATGACCCTTTATGTGCCCAAAATCCGCAATTTTAGCTACCAAACTCACTGGGTTGTCTGTATATGTTGCCGATATTGTCTACTGCCCACTTATTGGTGGACTCTGTTGTGTGCTAAGTGATGGAAGAGCAGGGCTATTCATCTCTTCAAGCCATAGATTTCAGCCTCAAAATGTAGCCGCCGTCTGGGCATTGGGTTTAAAAGATGCGGTCTGTTGTGCCGCGAATCACAAATTTCGTCTGATTTATTTTGGTTGTCGAAAGTAAGTTTGTTTTTCACAACAGCATTGAGCATTTTTTGTGTTTTTACAATCGATTCTGAATCGCTACCGTTGTCGAGATAATTGCGTGTACATTTGTGTTTGTTTATTACAACGAAAACGTACCATCAATATCATTTCCATGATTCAATAAAAATTGTTTATAAACGATTGATCAAACATTACAAAATTCCAATTTTCTAGTTTTTATCGATTTTTGCGAAAAGGCGTTGATTTAAGTTTTAAAAAATTTCATAAGGCAATGTCTAGTTGGAAAGTAAGCCTATGCCTAAGTCTAGACCTAAGCCTAGGTCTAAGCTTAGGCCTAAACCTAGATCTAAGCTTAGGCTTAAGCCTCAAAAACCAAATTTTTCTCAAAAATTGAGTTTTTGCTCTAAATTCCTAAATCTGTAATATACATTTTTGTGTTTCGTTGTAATAAAAAAAAATCGCTGTTTTCGTTTATCGACTTACGAAAACTGCCAATAAAATTTTTTGAATTTTCGCGTCAATACACACAACTTTGATTGATTCAGGGACGAATTTTCACTGCGCTCATGTTTTTATTGTAATACGCAGAGATTTCAAAAATCGCCAACTTCAAACGCGATTATCTCGGCAACAATAACGATTCAGAATCTACTGTAAAAACAAAAATGCTCCATTTTTCACGAATTTTCATAATTTTAACAAAAATGCAACTTTTTTTAAACTCAAAAAATACATGGTAGATAACTTTTTTTACACTCTGTAGATGTGATTTTTAAATTTTTAGTGGAGACATAGCTGCCTATCATCTCGATGACACAAATGGTTCACTAGTACAAACCTATCGTGTTAGCCTATCTATCAAAAACAGCCGCGAATATTTGGCTAAATTGGGCCCCGTTCATCAAATTCAATGCATTTCTCAGGGCTATGTTTTTGCTGTTATTTGGAAGTTGCGAGAAGCGTCTCCGTTTCAATATCAAAATGGGTCACTTTCAAGTAAGTAATACTAAAAAAGAAGCAAAAATCCGCTTTGCTGGACACCCTGTATACTCAAAAAACCGTCTGCGCTTCATACATTTATTCAGGAAAAATGTATTGAAGCTAAAATCCAGACATAAGATTCAAAAATATGACGTTTTTGAGGTTGATTTGGAGCTACTACACAATAGGGGGACACTCACGTGAAATTTTCTGGAAATGACCCCTCTAGGGGTAAAAACATGCAAGGAATCCGAATTTGACGTTTTCGAAGCGAAAAACGCTTCCCTGATTCAGGAAAGGCGTATTGAAGCGAAAGTCACAAAAATGCGGTTTTTGTCTAATAGGGAGCGTTTTTTGCTTCGAAGATGTCAAATTCGGATTTCTCGCATGTTTTTAGAGTACGATGTTCTAAACCCGCAGTTTTAATGCACTAAAAAGATCGAATTTTTGGTATATCCTGTTTTTAAAAAAATTTTATTTTTAGATGGAAATCTTGAGGCCCTAGAAAAACAAGCCTCAGCGGAAGCCTCAGCAAATCCTCCGCCAGTAGTCGCAATCTTTAGTCCATTTGGGATTCAATGGTGGTGCTCTTTGGAAGATGCTAGTGATAGGTAGAAAAAATTTTTGCTCAAAAATTTAATTTTTAAAAAAATTTTTAGGCCAGCTTTTCGAGATATTTCATACAATTGCATCGAATGGGGTCCAGAAGGCTTTCAGTTATGGGCCGGAAGTGATGAAAGTGTTACGTTGACTCATTTAGTTAGATCAATTTATATCAATCAACCGTCAGCGGTATATTTTTTACAAAAAATAAACAAAAAATTTTTTCAAAATTTTAGGAATACCATGACAGGGTGATAATGGTAGGAGCGAATAAAGTCATGCTTAGTCCTCAGAGAAGGTTAGAAAAACTAGCCAAAGCGCCATATTGTGTGTGGAATACGTTTCGAATACCATATGAGTATATTTCGTTGAACTGGCCGATTCGAGTAAGTGCTGTTTTAGCGCTCCTTCAGTTTAACGCTCAAAAAATTTTTCGGACCCGAAAATTTTTTCTAAAAATGATCCCTATAGGGATAATTTTATGCGAAGAATTGATCGCGCGCGCATTCTCGAAACGTGAAAACGCTTTCCTGATCTTTATTCAGGGAAAAATGGTGTGTTTATTGAAGCGATAATCGAAAAATTTAGATTTTTCGCAGAAAATAGACTCTCTAGGGGTAATTTTATGCAGAGAATCGATTGCGCGCGTTCCCGAAGCCTGAAAATGCTTCCTTGGCCCTAATTCACGGAAAATTGGGTTATTGAAGCGAAAATTAACATTTTTCTTTTCAAAACCCCTATTTTCCGTAAATCAGGGTCAGGGAAACGTTTTCACGCTTCGAGAATGCGCGCAATCGATTCCCCGCATAAAATTACCTCTATAGGGGTCTTTTTTAGAAAAAATTTTCGATCCGAAAAAATTTTTTCAATCCGGAAAATTTTGGAACAACTCAATATTTTTTGAAATTGAGCAAAAGTTCCGACCGGAATTCGAGCCCGGACCTCCTGGCTACTGTCCAAGTGCACTTGGACAGTAGCTACCTTTGTGCTACCAAGAACTTCAACTGAAAATTTATAAAAAAAACTGCTTAAAAATTTTGACAAAATCGCGCAAAAATCCAATTTCTTGGTACTAACTGTAGAATTTCGTTTTTAGTTTGTTGGGATAGACGAAGAATGTGCTCGAATTATTGCAGTAGCCGGAAATCGGGGATTTGCTTATTACAGCCTGAAAAGTTCCAAATGGAAATTGTTTCGAAACGAGGCGCAAGAACAAGCTCTTCTGGTGACAGGAGGAGTGGCTGTTTTCAACGATTTTATTGTGGTAACTGGTTGTGATATGGAAAATGACGAAGAGAATGTTTTCATTTATTCATGTAATCAACAACTTGAGTCGTCTTCAGCGACAAAATTCCCGGTTTCTCAAAGGATTATGATGATGAATTTGAGGTATCAAACTATAAGACATTTTTTTGAATTTTGTAATGTTAGATAGAAATCGCTTCAATAAACAATTTTTATTGAAAATTAAGCAATGTTGCCTGATTTTCAATAAAATTTGTTTATTGAAGCGAAAACAGCGCAAAGAAAAAACCAACTTTTTTTCCAGAGACGACCACATGCTAACATTTGATGTCGCCGCCACAATCTCCATATTTATACTAAAACAAATAAAGAATCCCAAAAATCCCGATATTTATGAATGTCAGATTGAGAGGTGTGCCGAAATTCGCATCAACGAAATGCTACCCCATCCAACTTGTGTGATTTCCACACAACTCACTTCACTCAACTATCACTCGGAGGCTTCATTTTTCTGTCATGGGATGGACTCGCTACTCGTGAATGTTTCGGGGCATTTGTTGCTTTTAAGCCCTTTTAATAAAGAAAATGCCGAGAGTGACGACGATAGTCATTTTCAAGTATGTCTTACTTCCTATTCTTTTGTATTGTGGTCCACTCGCATTGTTTGCGTGTCTTGGATACACCTTATTCCTATGCCTAGGGACCAAGTGTTCCAAATATCAAACGGCGGGGGTCACCAAAATTATTGTAGCACCGAAAAATTTGGACTCAGCCGCACGAACTTGAACACAAGTCGTACCTAAATTAAGTTATTCCCTCAAATAGACTTCCTAAGCGCCTGCGAGATAGGCTACTTTTTTTAAACTCATTGTTCGTGAGAATGGTCCTCTAAATCAATTTTTGTAGCTCCACCAACCTATGTTGATAGCCTCTCAAGTGGAAAGAGTCTGGCTCCAACCTGGACATCGAGACATTCCCCATTTGAATAAAGCAGTGTGGATTAACTCAGGAATTCGAAAAATGAAGGTACCCCCCAGAAATTAGGTCAGAAAAAATCGAAATTTTTTTCTAGGTTTGGCTTCCGTTATTCCATAGTGGCAATATGTCTAGCACAAGTCAAGAATCGGCAAAGAATTTTATTGCAAGACGAATTATGTTGCCTATTGAGCTGAATGTTTATCCTATAGGTATGTGTTGAGCAGGGTTGGGATTTTTGGGAAATTTTTTTCCCTAGAATTACTTGGTTTGAAAAGACGTTTCTCTATTTTCAAGCCTCGGTGGTGCAGTGACAAAGCAGTGGCTTCGTGGTCACAAGGTCGTGGGTTCGAATCCCGCTTGTAGCCAAATTGGCTCCAAAGCGGTATTCGAACCCGCGACCTCGTGACCATGAAGCCGCTGCTTTGTCATTGCACCACCGAGGCTTGAAAACATAGAAACGTCTTTTCAAACCAAGTAATTCTAGAGAAAAAGAATTCCCCGGAGAAATCTGAATTTATCCAATTTCCCTTGATCCGGATAATTCTTTTTCTCAATCCTGGTGTTGAGGGTACTCTTTCAGTTTAACGTTCACCTCTAATTTTTACTTGATTTTTTCAAAAAAAAATTTCAAATCTATGTTGCAAAAATTTTAGCTATCGATGAAGATTGTCTCGCATGTGGCGTCGAAAGTTTGCCATCTTCAACAACTTCAAAATGTGAAGAACTTGTTCCCATTTTGGTGCATAATGTGACTCGAAATAATGAGGTGTTCATACATTGTCTCTTACGCCAGTTGTTAAAACGAAATTTGGGTATATACGCGTTGGAAATTGCTTCAACTTGCAGGCAACTTCCATATTTTGGGCATATTTTGGAGTTGTTACTCCATGATGTTTTGGACGAAGAGGCCACTTCATCCGAGCCGATTCCAGGTATTTCGTTCAACATGTACAATCAGCCCCCAAAAATTTCGATCATTAACGCGCGAGAAAAAATCACATATAGTTTGTTTCCGCTCCAGTGCGACACCATAGTGCAATGAATAAAGAAGCCGACCGTCCGATCTGGCAAGTTAAGCAATGTTGAGACCGCCAGGTTCGATTCCCGCTAGGTTCAAACTTTTGATTTTCAAGAAAATTATAAACCAAAATTCTACGAGGTAGAAATATGTTTGCTTTTATTATTTTCTGAAAATCGAAAGTTTTACTCTAGCGAGATCGAACCTAGCGGTCTCAAAACGTTGCTTAACTTGCCAGATCGGACGGGCACCTTCTTTACCCACTGCGCTATGGACAGCAGAAAAGTTTTGAGCCATACGATGTATTATGATCTTGAACGGTTTCTAGGCGCGACCATCAGTCATTTCAAAAATTCGGCAAAAATAAAAAATCTGTCAAAAATCGAAAAATTCGACAAAATACAGAAATTTGTCAAAAATCGAAAAATTTGTCAAAATTGAAAAAATCGTCAAAAATTGAAACATTCGTCAGAAATCGAAAAATTTGTCAAAAATCGTAAAATTAGTAAAAAAATTTGAAAAATCTATTAAATTGTTTGTCAAAATTTTTGTTGAAAAAATGGAAAATTTTAATTTTTCGCTTGCAAACCTTGTGAGGGCACACGCTAAATGAACTATTGATTATTTTTGCCAGCGAATAGCCACCTCCTTCCCTAAATTGGGGGAGGAGGTAGCTATGCTATTATTCAAAAATTTCCAAATTTTAGATCCACTTCTTCCCCGAGTGGTGGCATTCATCCACGAATTCCCAGAATATTTACAAACTATAGTACATTGTGCCAGGAAAACCGAGCTAGCATTTTGGAATCTCCTCTTTTCTGTCAGTCATCACCCACGAGAGCTGTTCAAAATGTGCTTGAAAGAAGACCAGCTAGACACCGCGACTAGCTGTTTGATCATTCTCCAAAGTATGGAGAGCACGGTTGCCAGTGTTCAGCACGCCACAAGACTACTGGAAGAGGCTCTGAACAAAAGACGCTGGCTAATCGCCAGAGATATTGTTCGCTTTCTAAGGTCTATTGATGGTACAGAACTGGACGAAGTCCCTGAAAGTCCTCTATATCAAAAACTCATACCGAAAGGGAACAAGCCACTTCACGTTTTATCCGATTCAGCTTCCGATGACTACAATTTAGTCTTCAATTCGATTTCGGGTAATTTTTCACGAAAAATGAAGCATTTTTTGTTTTTACTGCATGTTCTGAATAATTTTAGTTTTTGAAATAATTGCGTTTGAAATTTGAATTTGATTTCATGTCTTCGTTGTAATACACGGACTTTTTTGAATTTTTTTGGAAAAATCGATTTAAAAAAATTAACATTGTAGCTATAATTTGTTATAGCTAAATGAGACGAACAAAATGACATCAAAATTATCTAATTTGAAAATTGTTTTGGGTTATTGAAACGAAAACTTGATTTATGTTTTCGTTTCAATAACCAAAAAAGTAAAAAAATGAAAAGCTTCGAAGGTTTTTCAAAATTTTAATATGAAATGTTTAGTTGATACGCATGCTTCAAGAACACAACATAAGCAATCGATTTCACAGCAATCAAGCTATTCACCAAATAATCCAGGACCGTTGGAGAAGCACCGCGGTTCCATATCGCCATTAGCATCGACTGATCAAGATTTTTCTGGGGTATCTATCTCAATACATTTACTGCAGATATTGGAACGACATGCTGGCGTTTTGTTAGAGGATTATGCACTAAGGGATTTGGGTACGCGAAAAAATTGACTTTTGAGAAAAATTTAATTTTTTAGGAGCTTTTGCGTCTCATTTGGATTTTGACCTAACACAATTTTTCTCGCGATTCGATGGCGCTTTTTCATACGAATCTGATCAATTTCCTATAATTTTGATGAAACTTCATTCCCAGTTCAAATG
>OZJO01014062.1:0-39034 GCA_900406225.1 Acrobeloides nanus | reverse complement strand
TATATGGAAATCCATGCAATATAAAAATTCAAACATAGTCCCGTTACTTTTGGACCAAATTCCCGTTACTTTTGAATCAAAATCCCGTTATTTTTGGACCAAATTCCCGTTACTTTTGGAACAAATCCCGTTACTTTTGGATCAAATTCCCGTTATTTTGGACCAAATTCCCGTTACTTTTGGACCAAATTCCCGTAATTTTTGGACCAAATTCCCGTTATTTTTCCCGTTACTTTTGGACCAAATTCCCGTTACTTTTGGCCCCCCCCCTATAGTATAAAATACAGAGTGTCCCTAAAGTTCGTGTACACCCTTGATTTTCGCTTTAATACAACCCATCCATTCCCTGAATCAGGGTCAAGGAAGCGTTTTCACGGTTCGAGAGTGTGCGGAATCAATTTTTCGCATAAAATTACCCGTAAGAATGTATTTTTTACAAAAATTTTCAAAAAAATTTTTTTCGGAGAACGGACTCCGATTGTTACCTCTTTAAAGTGTAAACAAACTTTAGGGACACTGTAATTTTAAATTGAGCATACCATTCTGACAAGTCATCGAATTCCAACATGATAAAACACCAGTATTTGTAGAAAAACAGTTAGATGTATCGGAAATATTGCATTCATTCTTACAAATTGAGTCTAAAATAAGAAAGAATATAAGATTATAGTTTAGAGTAAACTCTGTATCATGGTGAGAGTACAAAACGCTGAGCGATCATCACAGCGGTTTTTTCAAAATTGGAGGAAATTCGAAATTTTAAAAACGAGTCATGCCTTTCGACTCAGCTCGCCGAGACGAAACGAGTAGAATGAATACTATAAAAGTGCTTTATGTATAGTCATGATTGTAATCGTAATATAAAATAAATAAAATAAAAATAACATGGATTTTTCATCCCGAGCCCATGGTCGAGTAGCTAAAGTGACAGGTTTGCAAGCTCGAGTTCGAATCCCGCTTGTACAAATTCCATGAAAATTCGGCCACTTTAGCCACTCGGTCATGGGCTCAGGATGGAAACCACATATTATGGTATTCGTTCTACTCGCCTCGACTAGTTGAATCGAATAGCATTACTTGTTTTTAAATTTCGAATTTCCTCCAATTTTAATAAAAAAAAACGTCATATCATTTTTTACTAATCATTATGGCCTAATGGCTAGAAAGCTGACCATCCATGTTATCTGGTGAGTTCAATCCCACATGGTCGAAAATTTTTTTTAGCGATTTACCAAAAAGGTGTAAAAGTAACCCCCTAAAATTAAATGAAAATTGTTTACTAATCATTAGTTTTTGGAAAAAAATTTTTCTGCGATATATGTCGCTGTTTCAATAATTCATCGGAGTCGATTTTCCTCTCCTCTTTCTGTAAATTTCATCAAAGGCAGTGTGGTAATCTTAGTAAGCACTTTTTCAGTACAGATCCTACTTTCTTCAACTAAAATGTCACGATTATCTCCCATAAGGATGGCATCCCAATTTATATGATAAGCATAACACAGTTTAGGATTTTCTACAATTTTGACACCACCGTTTTTAATTGCCTTTAATTTGGTAAAGCCAATATTTTGTAAATCAGAATTTTGAACTACAACAAGAGAGTAATTATTAATTAGATCATGCCCTCCAATAATTCTTAACTCAGGAAATATATGGCCAAGAGAAGTCAATCCTCTAAATTTTGCTTGTATACAAAATTAATGCCACGGTCTCAAAAGCAGATAGTGGTTTAGCCACTTGCACACGAAAACAAAGCTATTGCACAAAAAAGTTTTAAGCAGCACAAAAAAGTAGAAAACTCTTCAACACGAACTTTACTACTCTTCAGGCGCACAAAAATGTGAAAAATTTTTAATATCCGTAAAAACGATTAAAAACGTGTTAATTAACCCTCATCCGGTCCAATATTTTTCATGATTCCCTGGGCAAATGGGATCTGACAGACCCCAATATTGTTTCAACGATTTTTTTATCATTTTTCAATGGATATTATTAAAAAAATTTTTTAAATTTTTTAGAAAAATTTATCAACAAAAATAATTTATAAAAAATATAAAATTAGGCATTTATTCGTCTTCTTCTACAACATCCATACAATCTCGGCAAACTATGTAAGAGTGTTCCTTGCAAACCAGGGTCTCGAAAATGTGGTGGGTCGATAGATCATTCCATTCCATTTTTTGATCTCAAGATCTCCTCGTTTGTTTCTTCTTCGTCGTCGACTTCCATTTCTTCATCATTTTCACCTTCATTCCCCGAAGAAGCCGATGATACATTGACTTCGGACTCAACTTCTTCTGACTCTACATCCGAGCCACTACCGATATCACTAAATTCATCTTCAGAAGAGTCTGAGTAATCCATCTAAAAAATGGAAGGTAAATATTCGAAAAAAATCATTAGAAAGCCTAAAAATTGCGCAAAGTAGGCGAAATTTTCTTCAAAAGCCAAAAACAACAAATTGGTTGATGAGTAAGTGTTGATTATGGCGAAAGATCGATCAATAGCTTATTTCAGTTGCATCCAACTGCTCGAAAATCATGTACCGCTCCATTTCCATTTGCTTGAATCAAAAAAAGTAGGAAAAAAAATGATAAAATAGAGCTTGAAATATAGAAATGATCGTGGGGTCCAATAGACCCTATCGGACCGGATGAGGGTTAAGTGTCAATAACACTTTACGAAAAAATTCTCAGATAGTTCGAGAACTGTTCTCCGATCCAGGGGTAGAGAGGAGAATTCTTAAAAAAGTCAATTTTTGAAAAAAAGATATGGCGAGCCTGATAGAGGGGAGAATAATTAGTCTTGCATAAAAAAACATTATAACGTCAGATTTGGTTTTATAAACTTACTCCACTGAATAAATTGTTAGGGAGCCTGTGATTTCTCGCAAATTTTTAAAAACAAAAAAATTTTCATCTAAAAGTTGAGTACGATTTTTTCCACGAATAAGCATTAATTCGACAGATCCATCTATAATTGTGCAGTTATTAGAATGAGAGGTCGATGATGATTCTTTTATATAAAGCTGTTTCGGACTATTTCTGATCATATATGATCCACATCTAACTTCATTTTGTATGGTATATATTGTCTAAAAGATGGTTTTAAAGAAAGCACGGTGAATGAGTTTGCAGCAAAAAAACTAAAAATTTACCTTTTTTGAAATGCTTTTTTTAAGCTGAAAATGCATAAAAATGACGAATTTTTGGTGGAAAAAAATGGGAAATTTAGTCAATTTTGTTGAAAAATATACTCTGTAATCTTTAAGTTTTTAATTTTCCTGAAAAATTCAGGCCGACCTTAGGCCGGATGGGCAGGGCCAGGCCGGCCCTAAGGACGTCTTAGGGCTTAGCCTGATCTAGCCTAGGCTTGCCATTTTTGATTAAATTTAGACCCGGATGATTAATTGATAATCATGATTAAATTTCATACCTATGATTTAAAATTTTTTTTCAAAATTTAGCTATTTTCACTCAAAAATGCAACAATTTTTGCCAAAAAATGCAACTTTTTTTCATTTCTGCCCCAAAAAATGTCCATTTTTTCATCAAAAATCGTCAAAATTTGTAATGGAGTTATCTGTTTAGACTTTGGAAAACAATGATTAAATTTTTAGATAAAAAACATAAGGGTACCCCTTATGTTTTTTGGGAAAAATCGGCTTTTTTGGGGAAGTTCTCCCTCCTCCTAACCGATCCTTCTTCCTACGCCACTGGGCGGGCCGCCAAAAAGTGATCAGGCCAGGCCTAGGATCGGCCTGGCCCTTTCACATCTCTATTCGCTTGTCAATATTTTTGAGAACTCGTTCGCAGCACTAGTTTAGTTTAACGTGCAACTCTAAATTTTAACCTTTTTACTCATTTAGTTATGGATATTCTAAAGAGTATTAATCACAAACGCCTTTTAACTTTGCTGAATAAGACCGATGATGAATGTTTAGAAATGCTCAAAGAAATGAAACTTGTAAATGCAAATAAAACGCTACGATTTTCCTCTATGTAATCGACAAATGAAAGTGCTCAAAGACCGCAGTAATTTGATTTGGCAATACGGTTGTGACCCTAACATTCCAAGAAAAAGGAAGAGAATTGGCTATTTTGTTGGAACCTTTTTTGAAGGATCTCATATTTCTCCTAAAGAGGATAGTTGTTTAGCATGTTATTTTTTCCAAGTTCTTTTAGGTTTTTGAATTATCGTATTATTGGTCGAGGAACTGTCTGACCTATGAGGAAATATGAAATGAAACGAGAGGAAGGAACCACTTTATCAAACGCTACGTTTGACTGGTGCAGCTTTTTTAGATATGTTGCAGAAGACTACCTCATGAATAATCTAATCAAGCTAGGTGGACCAGATACAATAGTTGAAATTTGATGGACTACGAATCATGTAGAGTCAGAATGGGAAAAATTCAAGTACGAGAATAAGAAGCGATATGGAACTCGAAGGACTGTTTTTGAATCATATTTTTCTGAGTTTTATTGGAGAAAGTTATTTAGTGGATGTGATACTATGTTTTATTTATGGTGTTAAATTGCTAGACTTGAAAATTATAAAGTTGAATTTTAATTTTGATTGCTTTTGTTTGTTGAATTATTTTGTTTTTGCATGAAATGTTAATAAAATGTTAAGATGCGTTTCTAAATTATTTTTTCATGAAAAAAAGATGATGATATTTAAAAATGAAGTAAAGTAAAACTTCAAGAAAATTTAAAGGTGCACGTTAAACTAAACTAGTGCTCGTATAAGATTACTAAAAAAACTTGCTTTTAATAATAAAAGCTTAATATAAGCAACAAGCAATAGCGATAAAGAATTCATTTTTAGAACTTGCAAATGGCATAGAATTTTTGTCAAAATGCAAAAATATGTTAAAATTATAACAAAAATAATTCTTTTGAACGCAAATAATGAACGTAAATAATGTAAAACTACCTTTTTATCGATTAAAAAATGTTACACGAAAAACTTTCCTTCTTATTTTTACACACTGGTATAAGTATGCATAAACACTTAAAGATTGATCTACTGATAGGTTATTTTGTTGAGAAAATAATTTATAAAAGAAGATAAACAACCAAAAATAAACTTTATTGTCCAAACAAAAAATTAATTTTTTTGGCGTCAAATTATTATTACAGTTAAAAATTATGAAAAGGCGAAATGAAGTTAAAAACCAAAAACGCTTCAAGACTATGCACAGACGTGTGCAAACACTACTCGAAAATTTTAAGTTTCTGCGGAAGGCAAAAACATATAGGGGACCATAGTGAATTTCGATTTATCAAAAAATGAATGGGATAAAAATTCAAAGAAACGGCTCTAGCCAAAAACTTTGTTCTAACCGTTTTCTTCGGTCGACCCTAAAAATTATCTACAACACCCCTACTTCTTCCTCGAAATCATATTTCTGGGGATAATTTCATGCGATGAGTCGATTGCGCGCATTCCCGAAGCTTGAAAACGCTTCTTTGACCCTGATTCAGGGAAAGAAGTATGAGTATTAAAGCGAAAATTCAGCGTGTATTAATTTACATTGAATCAAGGTCAGAGAAGCGTTTTCAAGCTTCGGGAATGCGCGCAATCGATTCCCCGCATGAAATTATCCCCAGAAATATGATTTTGAGGGAGAAATTTCAAAATTTTTCGATTTTCGCTTCAATACACACATCTATTTCCCTGAATCAGGGTCAAGGAAGCATTTTCACGCTTTGGGAATGCGCGCAATCGATTTTTCGCATGAAATTACCCATAGGAATGTATTTTTTACAAAAAATTTTTCGAGATCCTGCCATGATGCGGATTTAGAGCCATTTTTGAAATTCTCATATTTTTCATTTTCAGGGGGTAATCCCCTAATTTTTTAATTTATATAATAATTTTTGTTAAAAGATAATATCGCCATCATGCTCCCTATAGCCGGAAACCCCCGAGTACAAAAAATTAGCGGCCAAAAATCGCCAATTTGTGTAAGCTACATAAATAACAAAACAAGTTAGCTAAAATTTTAGGGTGTTTTTTAGTAGAAATTGTTTAATGAATTTATAAAAGCAGAAGCAATCATAGAAAAAAATTTTCTTGCAAAAATGTAGGGCTTTGAGCGTAGAATGTAACGATACTAAAACATTTGCATGAGACCTTTCCGTTTACGAGAACTAACACAAGCCTCTAAAACTCCGTGTATATTTCTTCAAAGTTGGCTAGCTCGTCAACCTTATCTTGTATTTTTGAATTAGCTAACTTTCTGGAATAATATATCAATATATGCTCTAAAAAATGCACTAGGACTTTTCCCTCAAAAGTGACCCGCAGAGGCAATATGTGCCAAGAACCCCGAGATAGGGCATATACCGCTCGGAAAAACCCTCAATATATTAATAAAGTACACAGACGTTTTCTCGCTGATTTGAGGAAGATAGAGCGATTTTTATTCAGGGGACCCCTTCCTGATCCCAGAATATGCCCTATCTCGGGCACATATTGCCTCTACGGGTCACTTTTGAGGAAAAAGTCCTAGTGCATTTTTTAGAGCATATATTGATATATTATTCCAGAAAGTTAGCTAATTCAAGCTTTAAAAATGTCCGAGATATGGCCTTTGTTCAGCGAAAAAAGATGAACAAAACGAAAAAATAGGCAATTTTTAACGAAAACTTGGTCAAGATGGCGTTTTTACGCTTCAGGAGTGCGCGCAATCGATTTCTCGCATCAAATTACCCTAGTAGGGTCATTTTTACGAAAAAATTTTTTTTTCTCCCAAATGGTCGCAAAATGCACCCCCTTTAAATAATTGTAATTATACACATAGTATAAGTTAAATTAAACCAAATGAGGTGAAGACTTTAAACTCTATTCATTATCGTTTTCCATGTCCTCATCCGCGCCAGATCGCTTAACTCCTCGTCGCTCAACATTCGCAGTTTTAAAAACCATTGCTAAAATCATATATGTTTAAAGGCGTACATAATGTTGACACGATGGGTTGACACGATAAAGTTGACATGAATAAAGTTGACACGATAGTCCATTTTTTTCAAAAACGACCAACAAATTTTTTTTTGTGTCAAAAATATTTTTTTCACATAGGTAGCCTCTCTGTTTGGAATAAATTTATTTTAAAAAAATTTTCCTGACCCCCTACAAAATTTAAAAAAAAATTGAAAATCGTGTCAATTTTATCGTGTAAAAGTCGTTTCGTGTCAACATTATGTACGTCATTAATTAATATACATAATATATACCTGAAGATGCAGGCAGAATTTTCAAACGAGGAGTTTCTCCACAAAAGTTCAAAGCGCGCACCAGAAAGTCATTAAGCGGCCATGTCTTGGCCAATCCTCTACCACCCATTACAATACCAAGAAGATGTCGCGGATGATCAAGCGATATGACAGGGCCGCCGGAAAACCCTTTAGATCCACCGGAATCTCCATAAACACAGTTCTTTCGTACGATCCCAGTCATAACGCATCCTTTCACAGCGTTCGGCGATTCAGTGAACTGTCGATTATTGTCTTCGTCCAACGGATACCCCTGAAATCTCAAAATAAATTTTCACGATTGATTTCTTATATAACTCACCAATGCGAAATAAGACGTTCCGATATCAAACGTTCCGACTTCCAACGGCTCAATGTCAAATTCTTTTTCAGTTGGTTTCAATAAGGCCAAATCCAGTTCTTTGTTTCGAAAGATGATTGATACTTGATATGATTGACCCGCTTGATCGAAAATTGTTAGGGAGTCGCCATTTTGCTTATTCTTTGGAATGCAATGGCTGGCTGTTATTGCCAAATCTTCCTCAGCTATCGTAATGCAATGGCGAGTATTTCCTTCCATAAGATAGTACAAATAGTTGAAGAACTTTGAGATGCTCGCTTTGGACACAGCTAGAAAAGAATTAAAAATTGATTCTGCTTTAGTTTAAAAAACAGATTAAATTACGGTAAAAAAGACTGAGTTAAGAAACAGACCGCTTGGTTTTATACAAATATATGAAATATATCTGAAATGTATGAAACATTTGAAATGCAGCATTAAAAAACCAAACGGTGCGGCTTTTCATCGCTTTGAGGTTAAATAAGATTATGTATGAAATCGCGCTATTTTTAAAAAGTTAATATGAATCAAATTGCGGCATAGTTAAAATCGCGTCATAGGTAAAATCGCTGGGTGTATGAGTTACAGCCCGGTATGACATGGCCTAGTACAATCAGTAGATATTGGGCAAAACCCACAAAGTTAACGTATTAAAAAAAACAGGAAATTTCATATAAAATGACTATGCATTTTCATACATGGGCAAGGTGGGGGGAGGGGGCGTCTGATGAGAGGGTCCCCCGGCTAAGTTGGCGACCTTTTTTTGGTCGACGCACTCCGCGCGTCGAAAATATCTTATGTAAATCTTTATAAGCAAGAATAAACCAGCGCCAAAAATATTTTGAAAATGCTCCAAAATTACGGGGACCCNGGGGGGGGGGGGGGGGGGGGGGGGGGGGGGGGGGGGGGGGGAACCCCCTAACTTGGACTTCGTCCGGCCGAATGAGAGGGTCTCCCCTAATTTTGGGCCAATGAGTGATGGGTCCCCCCTAATTTTGGGCCGATGAGTGAGAAGGTCCCCCTAGGGGGAGCCTCCCCCTCCAACCAACTCACGGCCGATGAGTGAGTTGGTTGGAGGAGGAGGCTCCCCCCCGTGCCCGCGTATGTGCATTTTCTTGTGCAGTTAAAATTTTTTTGAACAACAAAAGCTAAAAAATGAAAAATAAACAGTTTATGCATTATTTTGTAGAACCGACATCTAAAATAATGGACATGAGAATTTAACAATTCTAAAAACATTAACAAATGCTAGAAATATATTGAAAAAGTATGTTTAATTTCATTTTAGTCCATTTTTGGCTAACAATCGTTAATAAAAGAATTTTTGTAAAAAAAATCCATATGACTAAATAAATTTACCTTGAATGGGGCTCGTTGGTCGCGATCCAAAATGTGCCAAGTAAACGACGTTAGAATCCCAGCCGTCTGGATTGTAAATTCTTCCATTCTTGATTCTAAAAATATGATAAGAAAAAAAGTTAAAGTATAAAAAATACCGTAGATAAACTTTTTCTCTTTCATCAACTGGACATATTAAATTTGTCGCTCCAAAGAAGACCGAATTCAAAGACTCCAAAGTGAGGCTGGAGTCATCTTCTGTCCAAATAGACACAACCTTTCCAATTCCGTCACTAATCTTTATTTTTGACGCCATGAAATCTAAACAAAAATTACTATATTAAATAACGGAATTAAATTAATATGCAATTAAATCTTAAACATTATTAATAATTTATTTAAATATGAAATTAAAATAAAGCCTAAAACTTCGCCATAATCATCAACGAATAAGCTTTTTCAGATATATATTTGCATAAAAAAACAATCCCGATAGCACCAATGGAAAATTGAAACATAACGTCAAAAACAAAAAGACGCTTATCAAAGAGCGAAAACTTATTGAAATGACCTGGATCCATTTGGGTCCAAGTTTGAGAGCAAAAACATATTGAAATGGCTTGGACCCAAATGGGTCCAGGTCATTTCAATGAGTTTTTGCTCTTTGATAAGTTCGACATCAAGTCAGACAACATTGAAAAAACACAGGGGTCCCCCTTATGATTTTTTATAAAAAAATTTTTCCGAAAAAACACAAGGGTCCCCTTATGATTTTTTATTTTTAAAAAAGGATTGGTACCCCCATTAAGACAGATTGTCTGAAGGTTTTTGAATAAATCTGAAGATGAAGGTACCAAGCAAAAAGTCATAGTCTCAGATTTTTCAATTATTGCCTAAAAGTAACTGTATGACCCCCAATATAAAAAATCTGTCTTCCAAAAATCCAAAACTTTTTCGTATCTGGAGATATAGTCTTTCAAAGTTAGACACCTTGAGCGAAGAACAAAAATTGAACCCATTTAGTTAAAACGCGATATCTATGCCAAAACAAAATCTGAGACTATGACTTTTTGCTTGGTACCTTCATCTTCAGATTTATTCAAAAACCTTCAGACAATCTGTCTTAATGGGGGTACCAATCCTTTTTTAAAAATAAAAAATCATAAGGGGACCCTTGTGTTTTTAAATAAATTATTAATAATGTTTAAGATTTAATTGCATATTAATTTAATTCCGTTATTTAATATAGTAATTTTTGTTTAGATTTCATGGCGTCAAAAATAAAGATTAGTGACGGAATTGGAAAGGTTGTGTCTATTTGGACAGAAGATGACTCCAGCCTCACTTTGGAGTCTTTGAATTCGGTCTTCTTTGGAGCGACAAATTTAATATGTCCAGTTGATGAAAGAGAAAAAGTTTATCTACGGTATTTTTTATACTTTAACTTTTTTTCTTATCATATTTTTAGAATCAAGAATGGAAGAATTTACAATCCAGACGGCTGGGATTCTAACGTCGTTTACTTGGCACATTTTGGATCGCGACCAACGAGCCCCATTCAAGGTAAATTTATTTAGTCATATACAGATTTTAAGAAAGTTGGTTGATAGGCCGAATGTGAGAGATGCCGAAGTAGAAGATATATTCACCATTTATTCCTGCGAAAATCCAGAAATGTCGTTCAATGTGGCGATTGCCAAAATTTTGCCGACCTTGGACTGTGCTACTCTCAAGTCGATGTCCAGCGCTTTCCCTCATCATCCGGTGATCCACGCATCTGAGACAGGAATGCGAGCCGTGTGTCTCGTAAGTTGTTGTTTTAGTCAATTGATATGACAGTTATGAAATTACCTTAGATCTTGAATTTTGAAAAGAACCTAATTCTAGCCTTCTTACAGAAAATATCAAATATTCATTAAGATAAGCCGTAATTGGCCAGTCACTTTTACTTACCGACAAAATTCTCAACAATTGATTTAGGGTTACCCATCGTTCGAAGATGCCAAAGCCGACGGAACTCTGGTCGAGGGCCAAGTCCACGAAAAAGAGCCAATTCCGTTTCCTGTTGAGATATCTGCTTTGGATGCCCCGCGCAATAACATGTTTGCTGCGCCTTGCGGTCTGGCTCACGGATTCTCAGGCGGTGGGCTCTTCCGAGTCTACGGAAAGTCAGATTGGTTGTTGGGAATATGCAAGAATTCCACCAAAAGAATGGCTCGACAAATGGGCTCAAGAGAAATGGCTTCATCGCCGATCCGTTTCGTATTACATTTCCTCTTCTAGCATTATAGCATTCATTAATGACATGGAACAACCGGCTACAAAGAAATTAAAAACCCAATCTTAATTTCTCAATCTTTATTCGCTTTTGTGACTCGAATTAAGAAGTAATTGCTGATATTTTACTGTTTATATTAATAAATAATTTATTGATTAGCATCAAATTCCTTACGCATATGTATAATGTATACGTTAGACCCCTTCTCGATTATGGCTCAGCCATTTTCAATTCATCATCCAAACAAAACAGCCTCTTAATCGAGAAGGTCCAAAAACGATTCACTCGTTACGTCTTCACAAGATGTCTCAAATTAGACTCCCTACTATCCCTCCTTACTCTGAACGACTTAAACTCCTCAATCTCGAAACACTTGAATCTCGTTGACTCAAAACCGATNCTCAGTCATTTTCAATTCATCATCCAAACAAAACAGCCTCTTAATCGAGAAGGTCCAAAAACGATTCACTCGTTACGTCTTCACAAGATGTCTCAAATTAGACTACCCTACTATCCCTCCTTACTCTGAACGACTTAAACTCCTCAATCTCGAAACACTTGAATCTCGTTGACTCAAAACCGATCTAATTTTCTTTCATAAACTCTCACAAACGAGATTCAAGTGGAAACCTCCTTTCCTATCTTTTGTGATATCTTTACTACCCGAACAAATCCTAGGGGAATCTACCCAATTAATAGTTCTAAAAATATCAGAAACGATTTCTTCCTTATCCGAATAGCTAAAATCTACGTTAAGCTTCCTTCCGTTTTAGTCTCACTTCTCTCTAAACAGTTTTCTGGTGCTATTAAAAGGTATATTTAGGCAAACTACTGTGATATTATAGGCCTTTGTGTGTTGAATTATATTATTTTATTAGCTGTGATGTATTTGGTACCTGTGACATTGTTTTATTTAATTTTGGTCGCGGCTGTATAGCCGTATATAAATGTTATGTTATCAATCTCATTAATTTAAAAAGGAATTTCCTTTAATTCTTAAGAAATTTTTGTCTAGAGCACAATGATTGAAAAAAAAGGTAAAATGATGAGATGGGAAAATGGGCTGTCCCAGGGATTAGAGGGCGGTGGTTGATATGATATATTTTTAAGGATTTTTGTGTGTTTTTAGGGCGAAATAGTTGAAAAAAAGGTAAAATGATGACATGGAAGTGGTGGGGATGGGTGTGTCCTAATATCGCCCCATTGAAAATTCTATAAAAGACCTATTATATTTTAGAGTTTTGAGTGTTTTTATAGCGAAAAGTTTGAAAAAAGAGATAAAAAATGATTTGGGAAAATGGGGGAGTGTCTGTATTAGAGATGGTACTATTATACTATTTTTCACTTGTAGCTCTCATAATTTTTGACGAATGCCATCATTTCCTCGGAACTAGGCATCCATATCGGCTAATTGCTAACAGATTTTGTATTATGAAACCATGTTGTCTTGTTTTATGCAAATTTTCGGGCTTATTTTATAGAGAAAAAGCCAAGAATTTTGGGTCTGATTGCTTCGATTATAAACAAGAAGACCACAGCATCTCAATTGGAAAGGCAGATGTATAAGTAGAGCAGATTTTGGATGCTTCTATAGAGTCGGCTAGTGATGTTATAGCGGTATGAACTGGTTGTATAAATCAAAAAATTATTTTTGAGATAAAAAAATGGATTTTTTGGCTCAAATTTAAAAATCTTCAATTTTTGGCTCAAAAAATCGAAATTTTGTTATTTTTTAGGCAGCAAAATATGGAGCTCGACCAACAGAAGCCCTTATTAAATGTACAACAAAATGAGAACGTTGCACATCAGGTCGATTTTCAAAAGTCTTAAATTTTGGAACACCTTGGTCCGTGGGGTGCATGGAAGGTGTCGGGAATTTTGCAGAAGAAATTCAAGAAGTTCAGCCAGGATGATATGAATCAAGATAAGCAGAAATATTTGTTATTGGTCGCTGAGACAACGTTTCGAGGTATTGCTGGGATTTTGTATAAAAAGGTACTGATTTGTACTTTTGTTTGTACTCATTTTGAATACGTTTAACCATTATCCAATGAATTTTTTTATATTTCGTTTATTTGTAGGTCGGAAAAATTAACTCATTCGAATCTCTCTTACCATATATCAATGAAAATGTTCATCGATTTCTAGATATTTTGTTCAATTACCATCCAGAAAAAATATGAACAAGTTGGTATAAAAGACCCACTTAGTGGCATCGTTTTTGCGGAACAACGCTACACTGTGTATATTTTAAATGTATGATTTTTTTCTGATAATTTACATTTTTTAGACGTTGGTTAAACAATTGGTAAAATAGGAACCTGAAAAGTTTGGCTTCATCAAATCCCATTTTGTCGTTGGTCATACGGGGATTTATAATGATAGCGAAGAAANTTTACATTTTTTAGACGTTGGTTAAACAATTGGTAAAATGGGAACCTGAAAAGTTTGGCTTCATCAAATCCCATTTTGTCGTTGGTCATACGGGGATTTATAATGATAGCGAAGAAACCATGGCAGCTCATAAGCGGCAGAAGAAAATTTTATTGGCGTTTCGAAACGGCTTATGAATTTGTTGATTGCCCCTTATAAACGAAATTTTGCCTCCTGTATGTATTTCTAATTTTTTGGCAGAGGGCATTCGGTTTTTGATGGGAATCGAACCTGCAAGCAATTTATTAAGCCGAGAGTCTTAGCCACAGTAGGGTAACTTTTTTTTCATTTTTCCAAAGCAGGGACCATTAGGGTTTGTGGGTCGACCCAAAAGTTATCCCCCCCCCAAATTCCTGGTTACTGCGCTGATCGGTACTAGCCACGTTTGGTTCATATGAATTGGTTCTGCTCATGCCGTTTAAGGCATTCAGTAGTGATATGTAGATGTTTTTAGGCGCCAGATTTTTTTCGTTTCTTTTCCCAAGCGACATTTTCCAAGTAAACAATGAAAAATCACAAGATACATTTCCAAGTTTTTTACTTGGGAAATGTACCATTGCCGTATTTTTCGTTTGAGCGAGCATATAAAGTTTGCTCAAATAAAAAAAGATAATCAATATTGCTTTTTCTTCCTTCGTAGTATATCTTTGAAGAGTTTTTATAGATTTTTTCATAACCTGAAGTGTTTGACGAATTGATTCCAAAAAAGAAAGAAAAAAGCTATCAATTTTGATTTTTCGAATCCATTTTAAAGGTTTGATCAGTATAGCATGTCATGAGATGTCAAATTTCCTATTTTTAATAGTAAAGTTCGTGTTGAAGAGTTTTCTACTTTATTCACTGGTAATTGACAAAATTTTCAACACAAACGATTGTTCTTATCAACTTTTTAACGATTGAATATTTTACAAATTTCTAGCTGAATTTAAAAGCAATTTATTCCCTAAAATGGATTCTCGTACTACTCGCTATACCTCGACTGCATCGGCTTATCAGCGTTCTAATTCTGCGTCTCGAAAACTTACTCATGATTATTGGCAAGCTGAAGCTCATGATTATGGTAAGTAGTGTTAGATCCCGGGATCGACCTCTTGGCCGACATGGGATTTTTCGGGATGCACCTTGACAGAACTTTCAGGAAAGGACGGGATTAAGATTTTCGGGACGGGATTTTATATATTTTTTGTTATCGAATTAAACTTTTGAATCCGAATCTTGCTCATTTGGAAATTGACAGTTAGAAATTTTTCAAGTGATGCTTTGAGCAACAAAATCTGAGAAGCCTTACGTGCCCCAAGTCTAAAAATTCACTATTTTTGATAACTTTCTGCCCATTTTAGGGGTGTAAATTTATTCCGACTCAGGATGAGATTCGAGGTTCGGGACGGGATCGAGTTTCGAGCAAAAATTTTGGGACGGGATCCTAAAAATCCCGGAATTTTCGGGACGGGATCTAACACTAGTAAGGATAAAAAATAAAAAGTTATGTGATAAGATTAAACTTTTTGCCCTTATTACATAAAATATAAATATCTTTAGGGTGCCCCAAAAAGTGGCAATTTTTTCAAAAAAATTCAAGTTTTTTAAATTTTCACCAAATAACCCTATAGGGATTTCTATACGAGAAATAGATTGCACGCATTATTGGACCTTGAAAATGTTTTCCTGGTCCTGTATTAACCTATTTTATCTTCAATACACAAATCACTTCCCTGAATTAGAGTCAGGCAAGCTTCCCCGATACCTTAATCAGAGTGAAGAAAGGCTTTTCAAGGTTCGTAAATGCGCACAATAAATTCATAGCCTAGAAACCCCCTCTATAAGGTTATTTTATTTTTTAAAAATCTCAAAATTGTCTCTTTTTTGTGCGCCTTGTATATTATCCTCTCTTTTTCCATATTAAAATTTTAAATAATCAATTTAAAATGATTTTTCCTTTAGAGGCTAGCTGTCCTCCACGTAGTTCCACCAAGGAAACAATATCCGGTAACGAAAGTTTTTCTCGAATGAAGCAAGAGTTGCTATGCACATTGAGCTTGAAAGCGCGCTACACATTACCCATGTTAATGAAAGCTTACAGGTAAATGGGATTTTGCACGACCTGTTTCAATGCTAATTATCGATGCTTTTTTCTTTTCGTCATAGAAAGAGTTATATGTTCAATGAAATATACTGTTTGATCCATTACATTTTCTCATTTAGAAATGAGACCGGGAAAAGTGCCAAAGAAACCGCTGAATTGTTTCAATTTTCATCGTTCGAAGAAATGTTGCGATCCAAAGAACTGGCCGACATTGTCGAAATTGATGAAATTGAGACATCCAATGGCTCCATCGAGACCCTATACTTGGCTAAAAGTCTTAAGGATATTAAGCACGTTCAAAAACAAACGCTGGAATCTGCAAAGTATTGGTTTGATTCAAAAGTTCTGCGACTTTTTACTTAAATTTTGGGCCCGAATTTTTTTCTAAAAATGACCCCTATAAGGATAATTTGGTGCGGGGAATCGATTGCGTGCATTCCCGAAGCGTGAAAATTTTTTGGTTTTGGGGGGGGGGCATACCCCCCTCTCGCTGGACACGCCACCTAGAGGCACCTGCTCCCCGTTGCCTACGCCACTGCCCCCTCTCTATCAAAGGTGGAGATTTGGGCAAATTTTCTATAAAAATTCGGGGAGGGCATGTTAACCAATCAATGTGTATAATAACTTATTTTCTAAATAATTTTTAGACTACCGGATAAGGAATATGATGACCAATTAAAGGCCATCTCAAATGTTGGAGAAGAAAATTTCTTAGAGGTAAAAAATGTCTTAAATACCAATCCGATCGAAAAAAAGTTGTATTTTTTGCTGATATTCGAAAAGTTCATGAAAAATGGATTATTTTTTGTTTTTACGGCAAATTCGGATTGTTGTCGTTTTCGAGATAAAGGCATGTGAAGATTTTTGAAATTTTATGTATTACAACGAAAACATGTACCTGGTCCTTTTTGATGGACAATTTTCAAAAATTACCTATAAGGGGTATTTTCATGCGAGAAATCGATTGTTCGCTTTCTCGCATGAAAATACCCCTTATAGCTGATTTTTGAAACAAAATTTTGAAAATTTTTGCCAAAAAACGCAAGAGTACGGTTTTTTGGCATACCCTGTAATCGTCACGACCTAGGTACATGTTTTCGTTGTAATACACAAAATTTCAAATCACCAACTACACATACATTTATCTCGAAAACGACAGCGATTCAGAATTTACTGTAAAAGCAAAAAATACTCATTTTTCATGAATTTTCCGAACATTAATAAAAACGCAACTTTTTTTCAACCGAATTGGTCCTTTAAAGTTTAGAACAAATTCCAAGTTTTTTATTTAGGCAAAACGCAAAATTTTAAAATTGCTTACTCAGCTGGGCGCGGAAGAAAAACCCGTGTCGTTTCACAATCTAGTGCAAGCATATCTTGTCAAATATCATGTCGCTTTAGATAAAAGTGTAAGTTTTTCAAATCCAAAAGATTCGAATTTTTGGGAGGATTTAAACGAATTTTTTAGGAAGTTAAAAGACTTTTTGGCAGTTTTCATCCGCTTAAGGTTTTCCAAAACTTGATGTCGAAAGAAGTCCAAGTTCATCTTATTCCTGGCCAAACTGGCCAATTTAACATTAAATTGAAGGCACCTTTTCAAGAAATTTATGTCCAACTCATGGAGGCAAAGAATAAAGTGAAGAAGCCTCGAATGGTGGAAAGAACTTTTGAAGATCGTCCACTTGTTACTCGTTCGTGCCGTCATTCAGAAACTGAATTTGCGTCTAACACATTTAAAAGTGAAAAGGCAATAGTATGTTTGAAAACATCTGAGTTTGAGGTCAAGAGAACAAAGACTCTCGATACCAGACACGTATAAAGCCCACTAGCTGTATCTCAGGCGCCACATTGTATATAAACATGATACCCGGGGACCGAGACCTTCAGCTAATAGATCATCTATGTGGTAGGCAATCTCTCGTACTAGCGACTGTCCTTTCTAGCATTATGGCAAAACACGTTCAGCCAGAGGCGGTAGGCCGAACTTGTGATTCACTAGCTATTTCTATTACAGCCATAGTTCTGCTGTTTTTGATCACACCCATCAACCAGATGTGCCGCAGGGTAGGAATCCTACAGCGCAATGTGATTCGAAAGTTTAACGTTCTGCAATTCACGCTACTTATTGCAGTTTGCTGCGTTCTTCATCGATCCACGAATCCGATCCGGCAAGTTAGGTAACGTTGAGATAGCCAGGTTCGATCCCGCTAGAGTAAAACTTTTGATTTAAAAAAACTTTTATCTTCAGGAGCAGATAATTTTTTTGCTCCTTGAAAAATAAAAATTTTTGAAAATCAAAAGTTTTATCTAATTGGGATCACATCTGGTCTCAACGTTGCTTAACTTGCCAGATCGGACTGCTCCTTCTTTATTCACTTCGCCAGTTCCGACATTTTTTCGCTTTCGCCAAGAAAAGGATAATACCCCCTAGGGGTATTTCCTTTTCCATGTCTATGCTAAATCTTTTAAAAAATCACAATTTTAGATTCGTTATTCTCCAACAAGGCGCCACAGCCCACCGGAGCCATGCACACCATCCCCTCAACCTACTAAAGAGTTTCCGGAAAACACTCTAAAGAAACTCCCATCAACTTTTGAAGCAACGACACAAAGGATGAGAATCGATGGCTTAGCTAATGTTTCGAATTATCGTTACAATGTGAAAGAGCAATTCGTTCACAATGGCAAGGTCTTCACGAAAATGCCCGAACTTCCGGATTTCGAAGAATCGATGAAAAAGAATGATGTGGTAAGAATATATAATTTATAGAGGGTGTCGCAAAAAAGTGGAATTTTCGTGATTTATTCATGAATTTTGGACCCGAAAATTTTTTCTAAAAATGATCCGCATAAGGGTAATTTGATGCGTGGAATCGATTGTGTGCACTTCCGAAGTGTGAAAACGCTTCCCTGACCCAGATTCAGGGTAGCGTGTTGGAGGGAAAATGAAAAAATTCGGCTTTTGACCGGATATTTGACTACCTAAGGTTTTGAAAAAGAGAAAATCGATTGCACGTGTTTTCAAAACGTGAAAATGCTTCATTGCTCATGGTATTGAGGAAAGGTTATGCCTATTAACAACAGTTTGATAATTCTGATGACTGTCTCTACAATATTACTACTTATTCTCGCCTTAGCTTGAGACTATATTCGTTATTCAGAAGTGGCGAGACTAGACTAGGGGCCGCAAACGCGTCAACGTAATGACAGATTTGTAGGTCAATTGATTGACATAAATTGACAGACGTCAACAGCACAATATGGATTCTGTCAATACGTCAACGTAATTGACAGTCTGTCATTCTGTTGACATAATGTTGAAATGACGTATTTGCGATCTCTAGGCTAGACCCTCTTTTCCAGAGCAGCTTTATAGTCTACTCCGAATAGGCATGCTAATCTCACCTTATATTTTGAAATCAATTAGCATTTCACATCTGAATATTCGTTATCAGAATTAGTAGGATATTAGCGTATATGTAGTAGGTTACAGCACGGCTTACCAATGGGAGTAGGGGTTACACCCCCCCCTAACCTCGTCGTGAGCGAAAAATTTAAAAAAAAACATAAGAGTCCCCCTTTATGTTTTTTTCGAAAAATTTGGAAAAATTGGACCAACCGCGTAAATGTAGGCCCTCACCCCCCGTAGTTGGGCACCTATGGGTTACAGTGCTGATCAACGACTAACTCGTCAGAAAAAAGCTAACTCGTCGGAATTTCTTCAAGAGTTAATTATATACGAACTAACTCGGTTGAAGTATTTTTCATTCGAGTAGAAAAAACCCTAGGTAATCGGATATCCGAATTTTTTCACAAAACGCTACTCTGAATCAGGATCATGGAAGCGTTTTCACACTTGTGAGTGCATGCAATCGATTTCTCGAATCAAGTTACCCATATACGGGTCATTTAAAAAACTTTTCGGGTCCAAGATTCATGAAAATTCCACTTTTTGGGGGCACCCTATTTTGTAATCAAAAATTTCAGCCGTATACAAAACGTGGTGACGGTTGTTACACAGATGAGGAAGTGGAAAAGCCGAAGGGCCAAACATCGACCTCACAAAAATCGGTAATTTAAGCTAAATCTAAGATTTGTCATAGATAATTTTAGCCACCACAAAATGGTCGCGCTCCAAATTTCTATGATGATAATGATGAAAATTTTGACGAAAATTTCATTGAAGAGCCGAAAATAGAACCAGTGAGAAATTTTTTGACATATATTTGAAAAAAATTATTTTGAGGAAAATTATGTCTCACATGGCGAGAAGTGGATTAAGAAGTCGATGGAGCTCGAAAAGCAGCGAGATGAGAAAAAAATTCGCAAACTTGAGGCCGATATCCAGCGTTTAACAGAAATGAAAGAAAATGCAAAAAATCCAGCTAAAGTAATACAGGGTGGCCCATAAAAAACCGCACTTTCGAGATTTTTACCTCTTCCTTATTTTGAGTATAACTTTTGATTCCGATCATCGTTTTCCATGATCTTGGTGTCGTTGGATACTCCATAATCAGAGCTATCCAGCGGTACCAAGATCATGGAAAACGATGGTCGGAATCAAAAGTTATACTCAAAATAAGGAAGAGGTAAAAATCTCGAAAGTGCGGTTTTTTATGGACCACCCTGTATTGATTATGTCGAAATATTGAAAATCCCTGACTGACACTTTGCGACTATTCCTTATAAGAAATGGAATTTTTGGTTAAAAATATAAGATTCTTTCTTTTTAGAATTCTCAGATTTTCCAGTTGAACGAAATTTCTCAGGATATCCAAATCTCACCAAAATCGGCTACCACAAATGATGACGACGAATTTGAGAAAGTAAGCTTATTCTACAAAAACTTTAATCAATTTATTTTACAAAGGGATGTCGGAAGTTGAAAAAAGAATTTCGAACTTTTCAAAACTTTTTAATGGTAAATAATAGGGGTAGGCCCCATATAATAAAAAAGTGTTCCCCAAAATTCAAAACTTCGTATCTTCGGAGAAGAAAATTTCATGCAAAATTTGTATCCATTGATTGAAAGACATGTGATGCAGTAGATACGCTGCTGCTTCAAAGGCTTTTTGGCTGGGGTTCGAATCTCCCTACTCCTATTATTTACCATTAAAAAGTTTAGAAAATTTCGAAATTCTTTTTTCAACACCTCCGACATTCCTTTTGTTAGTTGGGATTCGGTTTTGAAGATGACGAGGCTCAANAGTTTAGAAAATTTCGAAATTCTTTTTTCAACACCTCCGACATTCCTTTTGTTAGTTGGGATTCGGTTTTGAAGATGACGAGGCTCAAAATGATCCGCCAACAAAAGAATCGCGACAAAGATGTTTGTTGACTGATCAACCGTTGAAAGAAGTCAACTCGAAGCAAACTGAAAATGCTTCAATGGAATCCTCGAATTGGACTAGCGACGAGACGTGCTTGCGTTTTCGTCTCATGGCACTTCGGTTGAACAAAATGGGCTTGGATAAAAAGTCAAATGATGCGGTAAATATTATCCTACTATTGGGTTGATCCAAAAGTTCCCGCATTTTTTACATGAATTTTGAACACGAATTTTTTTTAAACATGACCTCTAAAGAGGTAATTTTATGCGAGGAATCGGTTGAGTGCATTCCCAAAGCGTGAAAACGCTTCCCTGATCCTGATTCAGGCAAATTTTTATGATTTTAATCAAAAACAAATTTTTATTGAAATTCTGCCACCTTTACAAATAATCAAAATATGGCGGTCCTTAATTTGCAACAAATTAATTCATTTATTTTAGGCTATGAGGAAGATTGAAAAAGTGTTGGATGAGTTCGATTCTGAAGCATCAAAGCCAGTTCGTTCTGCTAGAATTTTCTCCCATTTTGTAACTGATGTTTGATCTATTTTATATATTAGATTTTATTTAATATTATAATTTTATTGATTGACTTGTTGGCTCAATATTGATTCCTTATTTCTTGCTGAATTTTTGTTTTTTTAAATGTTAAAGTGCGTTTACATCACATGAAAAAAGTGAGAAAGTGATGCAATGATTTGAGGATTTCTTCGGAAGTACAAAATCAATTCTGATAGTTTTGGTGACGNAATATTATAATTTTATTGATTGACTTGTTGGCTCAATATTGATTCCTTATTTCTTGCTGAATTTTTGTTTTTTTAAATGTTAAGGTGCGTTTACATCACATGAAAAAAGTGAGAAAGTGATGCAATGATTTGAGGATTTCTTCGGAAGTACAAAATCAATTCTGATAGTTTTGGTGACGTTAAGAAAGCTGATCATCGTAGCAATCGAATGACATCAAAATCATGACATAACTCTTTCTAGTTGCGGAGATATTTCATAATTAGTCCAAAATGTCAATTGTTTCGATATTTTTTACTAATTATGCAATCTCTCCGCAACTAGAAAGAGTAATGTCATTATTTTGGTGTGGTTCGATTGCTACGATGTCCAGCTTTCTAACATCACCAAAACTATCAGAATTGGTTTCGTATTTCGGAGAAATGCTCAGACCATTGTATCACTTTCTTCATCACTTTTTCCATGTGATGCAAACGCGCCTTTATTTAAAAATTTTATCGGGTTTTATATTATTTGTTGGTAGCATTTCCTCAAATTTCTGTGCAATCATTTAAAAAAATTGTTGTTTGTCATTTTATTAACTTTCATAGTCATATTCTTTTTATTTATTCTCCATGGTATTTATTATTTTGAATAAAATTTTATACAAACCTGAAAAAAAGTTTTTTTTCCAAGACTAGTCCTTTGACGACTTTTTTGAATCGTTGCGAATAAAAATTTAATCTCCGGGGATCGAACCAGTGTTGACTCGAGTACTCGCTTCACAAGTACTCACATGTTGAGTAGTATAAGAGTACACTACTCGACTGAAATCGAAAGATTGAGTCGAGTAGTGTACACTACTTGACTGAAATCAAAATATCGAGTCAAGTAGCTATACTACTACTATTTTTTTCAAAAATTCAATTTTTTTGAATTTCGAGTAGTGTACACTAGTCGATTCGTTATTCGAATAGTGTACTCGAATACAACACATCCCTTTTCCCGATTTTTCCGGATCGAACACATCCCTTTTCCCGTCAAAGGGGTAAAAAATTGAAAAATTTGTTGTCTCCGATTTCGATGATTTTGGTGTCAATAGTCGGAGCTACTACACAATAGGGGGCCACTCACGTGAAAAATTTTTCGAAAATTTTATACGTGAGTGACCCACTATTTTGTAGTAGCTGCCAATCCACGGTGGCTCGATGTGTCAGAGAAATTGAACAAAAATGGTAGAATTTTTTTCTTGCGGAAAGTTGTTCAGCATGGTCGACTTCTTTACATAAATACAAAAAATTTTGGTGTGCCACCCTCCTGACCCCCCCCCCCCAGGCCATAGCCGANATTAAAAGTTGCTAACATAGGTGTTTTTGAAGACTCCATATCTCGAACCAGATAAATCGCCAGGAAATTGTTAATATCTCATTTTTTAGCACTACGTCAGAGGCAAAATTTAAGCAAAGAATTATTGGAATTGGATTTGCTGGTGGGGAGATATTGCCCTATATAGATAGGTCACTATAGCCAAAAAATCGGCTATCGAACCAGTGTTGACTCGAGTACTCGCTTCACAATTTTTTTGGTGTGCCACCCTCCTGAGACCCGAGGGGTCTCAGGAGGATGGCACACCAAAAATTTTTGCATTTTCGTAAAGAAGTCGACCATGATGAACAACTTCCCGCAAGAAAAATATTCTATCATTTTTGTTCAATTTCTCGGACAAATTTACTAAGGATCGCGCTGCCGTGAATCGTCTTCTATCATAGTCCCCTACAACTTTTGTAATAACATTTCGGGTTTTTAAGTCTAACGTTCCCTAAATCCTCGGACAGACTCACAGACAGACATTACACGTTTAATATAGTAGGATTTGTGATGAAAATGCTGTTGATTTTATCAACTTGACAAGGTTAACATGTCTATTTTGTGTGCGGAATCCTCTTTAAATTCTCTATCACTCTGATGAATGTATCCAAGTATAAAATAGCTATACGATTACAATGCTTATTATGTTCGAAATATGCAGAACTAAGGTCTGATAAGAGATAAAAGACTCTACTGATAAGAGACAATCAGCATAAAGCCCCTGATTCCGCAACTGGAGGCGTTTTCAAAAAACAATAATAGTGTTCAAAAAGTAAGAATAGTAAAAATAGTGTTCTTTGGCCAATCTTGAGTTAGTCTCCCTACTTATAATTCTCTGAATTCTTTTTATTTTAGGTGCCCAAACATTAATCAAAGTGAATAGAATATTTTTTATAATGGGCATAGATTCAAAATCATTGGGTAAAATTGGATTTCTAAATTTTTGATGTCAATTTTTTTAAAGATTCAGAATCTCGTGGAGATGAAAGGCTAACAACAAGAAAAAGGCATGTTCCTACAGCAGCAGAAAGGAACCCTCAAACATGGAGTGAAATGTTTAAGGCCTGGCCTAAAACCACTTTATGTATTATTAGCTGTGAGTGTTGCGAAAGATTTTCTTATTATGGCATGAAAAGTAAGTTCGCATCTTTTTCAAAAAGAGACTAGGGTTGGGCGAGTGAAAGTTTTAAAAATTTAAATCTTTCATGAAAGCTTTCGTGAAAGATTTAAATCTTTCAGAAATTTTTACATTTCCTGAAAATCAGAAAACGGTGAGTATTTGGATGAGAAGTACGCAGCCCCCCATACGTTTTGTGACATAAAGCTCTGTTTTCTTAAAAAAGGTGTTTTAAATACTAAAACCAAAACTTTACCACTCAATACCAAAACTCGAAGTAGTTTATACAAGTTAAGGGCTCCTACTAGTACACACGCGTCCTTGCTCTTTAGATAATTGAATCCAGCCACCAAAACAACTGATAACGCATCACGAATGTCTGATTTAAACAGCATAGTACAGATAAAAAAATTTGTTCCTTTAAAATTGATTAAAATGGAATGAAACATTTTATAATCCGTTCGAAAAATTGAAAGCAAAATTTAAACGAGTATATTAGAAGTTCAAAAAAATTAAAAGGTCGTAAAATTTCAAACTTTAAAAAACAAAACATTGGAGCTACTATACAACAAGGGAACACCCACGTGAAAATTTTCAAAAGTTTTTTCTGGAAATGACCCCTCTAGAGGTAAAACATGCGGGGAATCTGAATTTGACATTTTCGCTTCAATACACAGGCCTTCCCTGAATCAGGGAAGTGTTTTTTTGCTTCGAAGATGTAAAATTCAGATTCCCCACATGTTTTTTTTACAAAAAATACTTAATAACAACATAATACAGGATGATAAAAAAAAGCATTTTAGTGATTTTTGGAGCCAGAAAAAACTTTTACTAAAAATGACCCATATAGAAGTAATTTTATGCGGAAAATCGATTGCGCCCATTCCCAAACCTTCAAAACGCTTCCTTGATCCTGATTCAGGGAATGGATTCAGTGTATTGACACGAAAATCGAAAAAATTTCTATTTTTCCCCGGAAAGCATCCATTTGAGGGTCATTCTATGAGAGGAATCAATTGCGCACATTTTCTAAAAATTATTTTGACCCTGATTCAGGGAATGGAGTTGGTGTACGAGCGAAAAAGAAAATTTTTTGATTTTCGATCAATATGCCAACTCAATTTCCTGAATCATGATCAATATAGTTTTTTCATGCTTAGAAAATGTCGTGATCGATTTCCTGCATAAAATTACCTATATAGGTCATTTTAGTAAAAAAATTTCCAGTTCCAAGAAATTTTTTCGGGTCCCGAGAATGCACTTTTTTACTCACTCTGTAATATGAAGAAAGCAATCACATTTAGCTGTACTAACCCTGTACCTTTTAAATGTACTCAAATTCAGTGCTAATATTTCAACCGTATTTTTTAATGGCTTTACTGTGCTTTGCTATATTACACCTCTGCTAGGCTCAGTGTTAGCTGATGGATATATTGGGAAATTTAAGTACAGAGCGATCATTTTGGTCTGCAAAATTTTAGTCAATCCCTCTAACGAATTTCTATGCAGTTTTTTAAAAATTGTAGCTGAACAATGGTCGAATAAATGTTGATAAAAATTTTCGAAATCCGTTCATCCTAACATTTTCAAAAATTACTTTGAAGTTTTGAAAGTCGATTTTGATCAACCCAGAAAAATGCTAGAAGTTTAATTTTTTATGAAAATATAGAGCTTTAGTCCCTCTAACACATGCAAAAAAACATAAATAAAAGTTAGTTAACAGTGGCGAGATATTTGACTTTGAAGCTTTTAAAGAAAGAATAAAAGACTAGGTTAACTTGTGGTAATAGTGTAGTGGAAGCACGTTCGGCTGGCAGTCATAAAGTCTAGGGTTTGATTCCCGGGTGCGTCATTTTGTTTTTGCCTCATTTTTTGAATATCAGCTTCAAAGTCAAATATTTCGCCACTGTTAAATAATTTTTATATACTGTTTTTTGTATGTGTTAGAGGGACTAAAGCTCTACATTTGCATAAAAAAATTAAATTTCTAGCATTTTTCTGGGTTGATCAAAATCGACTTTCAAAACTTCAAAGTAATTTTTGAAAATGTTAGGGCCAATGGATTTCGAAAATTTTTATCAACATTTATTTGATCATTGTTCAGTTACAATTTTAAAAAAACTGCATAGAAATTCGTTAGAGGAAGTGGCTAAAAACATTGATGTTGCAGACCAAAATGATCGCTCTGTACGGTATAAAAAAATAGCAGTTAAAAAATTTGAAAATTGCAATTTTAGAACCATATTTTTCGTTTCAATTTTGTATGCGGCAGGACAAATTGTTTTGGCGGTTGCATCAACAGAAAATTCGGCTTCAAAAATTCATCCGTAAGTAGGGGAAGAAAACAGAAAGGTAAAGGTTGGCCCCGGCATGCTCGAACCAGGGAAGGCCCACCCAAAACCCGGCTCTACCTTGATTTTTTTTATACCCTTTGGGCCGAGATCGTTGTAGTTTTTGAGATAATTGCATTTGAAATGCTCATGTTTTCGTTGTAATGCACAAACTTTTTGAATTTTTGTCCGTTAAGTAATTTTTTCAATGTAAAAATGTAAATTTTTTAGTCTCATGGACTTGGCTGGCTTGTTAATTATTGGTTTTGGCACTGGTGGCATAAAACCTTGTGTAGTATCGTTTGGTGGTGATCAATTTTTACCAGGACAGGTAACAAAATTGATTCAACTAAAAAGGACCAGTCCACTCGGACAAAACACTACAAAAAAATTATACATGCGGAAAGTTCATGAAAATGAAGTATTTTTTGTTTTTACGGCACGTTCTGAATCGTTGTACTTTTTGAGATAATTGTTTGAATGACGATTTTGAAATCTGCGTATTACAACGAAACATGAACGCAGTGAAAATTTGTCCCTGAATCAATTAAAAGTTGTATATTAACACGAAAATTTAAAAAAAGTTTCTGCTTTTCATCTACTTACAAAAACTGCTAAAAAATTTGAATTTTCGCGTCAATACACAACTTTTATTGATTCAGGGACGAATTTTTATCATAGACAAGAAAAAGATGGAACGATCGTTCAAACAACACATGAACGGGATAACAAGAACGAGAAGACAATTGTGCTTGTAATTCCCTTCATCGTCCCGTTCTTGTTGTCTCGTTTTTGTGTACCGTTCTTGTTCGCCCCGTTATTGGTGTATGCCGAATTTTCACTTTCATATTTTCGCTGTAATACACAGATTTTAAAAATGACCAACTTCAAACGCAATTATCTCGGCAGCGATAACGATTCAGAGGCTACCGTTAAAACAAAAAATACTCCATTTTTCATGAACTTTCCGAATATATAACTTTTTCATAGTGTTTTTTCCGAGTGAAATATCAGAAATCAAACTTTTAGGAAAGAATAATATCTCTTTTCTTCTCCATGTTTTGCTTTTCTATCAGTGTTGGTGGTATGATTTCCACTTTTATTTCGCCCATATTTAGATGTAACATTTTTTAAACAAAAAAACAACTAAAAAAATTTTAGCTCAACCTTGTTTGGGACAAGACAGTTGTTATCCTCTAGGTAATGATCAAGACATTAGTTAAAATAATAGAGCTCGTTAAGGTTAAGCCTAAGCCTAGGCTTAGGCTTAACCTTAAGCTTAGGCTTAATCTTAGGCTTAACCTTAGGCCTAGGCTTAAGCCTAAGCCTTTAGAGGATATTTTTCCAAAAAATTACTTCTAAAATTACTTCAAAAAGTATTTTTGGAATCCTGTTGATTGCGTCTCCCCAGGGGGGAAGAGCTCCAAAATTCAAAATAAATATGCGAATTTAGCTTTTGGTATTCCTGCAATTCTTATGATTGTTGCAACTTGTAAGTTATACAAATTGAGAAATTGTTTATTTAAAAAAATGATTTTTAGTGGTCTTCATGGCCGGTAGTCCTTGGTATAAAAAACCACCTCCAAAAGAAAACATTTTTGCTGAAGTATTCAAAGTTATTTCGGTAAACGCAAATAAATTTGGAGCTACTACACAATAGGGGTGTAAGATCCTGGCTCAGAGCGGATCTTACTTAAATACCAATGAACAATAGACATAATTAAAAAATTTATTAAAAGTTGAAAAGTATAAAAATCAAGTAGCCTAAGAGGCTGCAAAAAACAATCCAAGCAAAGGTACAAAAAGCTGAGAAAATGGAAGAGACGTATAATCTTAGCTGAAGACTTCAGCTGACCAAAAAAGCCTCGATTAAAATTTCAGGCTGCTTTTATAGGCCTCGAAGAGACGGACAGTTACATAAGAATTTGAAATTTCTTATGGATGTTTAGGTTATAGCTCTCGGAAAGAGCTGGGAAATCTTGATAACGGTTAAGCCGAAAGGCGGCATTCCATGAGAAAGTAGTGATAAGCCGAGATTCCGGCGATGTTTTGGAAAAGCTGATGGTTTTCAGCGCAAATCGATGAGAAAGTTTGATAAGAGATCAAAGTTTCTCGTAAAGAATTTCTAATTTCAAAGATCACATTTAAAATTGTTTTTTCAAGTTCAATTGAACTTGACAAGGGGACCACCCACGTGAAAAAAATTTCAAAAATATTGTCTGAAAATGACCCCTCTAGGGGTAAAAACATGTGGGGAATCCGAATTTGACATTTTCGAAGCAAAAACCGCTTCCTTGATTCAGGGAAGGCCTGTGTATTGAAGTGAAAAGTTGCAAAAATCGCATTTTTGTAACTTTTCGCTTAAATACACAGGCTTGATCAGGGAAGCGTTTTTTCGCCTGGAAAATGCCAACTTCAGATTCCCCGCATGCTTTTATCCACTAGAGGAGTCATTTCCAAAAAAATTTTTGAAAATTTTTTCACATAAGTGTCCCCCATTTGTAGTAACTCCAAAATTTTATAACATTTCTCGCTCAAATGTGAGCGAATTTTTATTTTCCGCATATTCTGGAGGTTTTTACAACCGGAAAATCGATTGGTGATGGTTTCAAGTGTTAAAAAATTATTCCTGACCCCCCTACCCTAAGTTTTTTTCGACAAAATCCTGCTGAAAATAGGGGTACCCTTCCACTAGACAAAATCTTTTGACATCAAGCGGGGTTTGAACCAGCCTTGAGGGGCACCTGAGACAAGCCTAGTACCACCGAAACATGGGACCCTTAGAGTAACTGCTTCAAATTCTACTCTAGTCGTAATGCCGGCTCAATGAAATTGTTTAGGGAAGATATCTAAATGGACATAGTTGCCAAAACGAAAAAAAATGTTTGGAATTGCAAAAGAAGAAACGTGATAAATCTTTGTGCCAAAAAGTAAATTTTTCATTCATTTTTAATTCTAATTACAGAGCCAAATGCAGGCTCTTAGGCAAGAGGGGCACCAGGTATACGTGAAAAGGGCAATACTGGTGGACCGCCCCCACACCACCGCCACTTGGTAATGCTCACTCCACTTTTGCCGTTATCTATTAGACTGGTACAACAATTTTCTTTAGAAAAATGCCCCCTAAATAAGTTCATCCTACTGTTTTTGTGCCACGAAATTTTTTTTGAATTTTGGAAATAAAAAATTTCAGCGTGTTTTTATCGAAGATACTAAAGCCATGGGTTGTGTTCTCATCATGTTTCTCCCAGTTCCAATCTTTTGGTCTCTCTACGATCAACAAGGGTCGATTTGGCTAATTCAAGGTGTACAAATGGATTGTAAACTATGGGGAAACACTCTACTTTTACCCGATCAAATACAAACTCTAAATGCCGTCCTAATTTTGGCTTTCATTCCGATCTTCCAAGTCATTATCTATCCGATGGTTGGAAAAGTCATTAAATTAACGTAATATTTTTTTTTAAATGGCAATTTTGCGATTTTTCAAATTTTGTAATTTTCACCAAAATAACATTATATGGGTTTTTCTATACGAGGAATCGGTTGCGAGCATTACAGAATCTTGAAAACGCTTCCCTGATTCAGGGAAAAGATGTGTGTATTGAAGCAAAAATAGGCTAATACAGGGTCAGGGAAGCGTTTTCAAGGTCCGACAATTCGCGCAATCGATTTCGCGCATAGAAAAACCTTCTATAGAACTATTTTGGTGAAAATTAAAAAACTTGAAATTTTTTTTTAAATCGCCCAAAAATCGCAAAGTTGCCATTTGTTGGGCGCTATGTCAAAATAATTTTAGGCCTAACCCTAAAATTAGGCTTAGGCCTAAAGCCTAAGCCTAATTTTAGGCTCTTTAAATTCTGATTTTCTAAATTTCGGATTCTAAATTTTGGGTTAGAATCTTCTTGGGGGACACCCTGTATATAAACCTAAACGTTTAGACCCTTACGAAAAATGGTAGCTGGTGGCGTTCTGGCTGCAGGAACTTTTGTCATTTCAGCTTTTGTACAATTTAGTGTGAATGTAATTGATTCATAACACTGATTCTTAAAATTAAGCTTTAGAAAACATTGCCTCAACTACCCAGTGATAGCCATGCTTATGTCTCAGTTATGAATGGCTTTAATGATTGTGATCTAATGGTTTACCATGTGGGAACTCCTACAAATTCATTGCGTGTTGCTGCTAACTCAGTAAGCCCCATTTATTTTTCTATTGGTAAAACTATAATTTTTAGTCACTCGAGAATGATAAATTGAATAATATTTTTCAAACTTTTGATATTTCAAAAGGAGACAGTACTTTTAATATTTCTTATTTGGCCCATCTCAACAAGTCAGACCCTGATTGCATGCAAGCCAAAAATCTCCCTACACAAGTACATTTTTAAATTTGGCCCTTTTCTTGAGAAGATAGGAAAAAAGTTGGCGCTCAATAGCGCAGTTGATAGAGAAGCAGACCATTCGATCTGGCAAGCGTTGAGCCAGTAGATTCGATCCCACTAGGGTCGAAACTTTTAAATTTCAAAATTTTCATGAAACAAATAAGGCTGCGCGCTAACTTTCTCGAACAGGTAGAGACGATAAACGTCTCAAATTCGAGACGGAGTCTCGAACTGGTCTCGATCTGGTTTGAATTGGTCTATATATTGACACGGAAACTCGATTTTTTTAAACATCTTCAAATAGATCGAGCGATAGCTCAAAAAATTCTTTAGCGCATGCTAAGTAACTGAAGTTTTCACCACTTTTTATGAAAATCTTTATCATAGGTCGGCAAGGGGGGAGCCTCTCCCTGACCCACTCACTCATGGACCCAAATTAAAGGGGGGACGACCTCATGGGCCCCGACGAACAGTATGGTCCATAAAAATTGGGTGTCAGAAGACTATCTCAAGCTAAAAAAAAGGGTCGTTTTTTGGTGGAGGACCACCTCATCGGGGATCCCCTCCCCCCCTCCCAGCTTGCCGACCTATGATCTTTATGTTTCGAAGGAAAACCTTATAAACTTTTTGATAACATAACTCAAAAGCTCGAACAAAAAACAAAAAGTTTATAAGGTTTTCGAAACATTAAAGGGTTTCATAAAAAGTGATGAAAACTAAAGTTAGTCAACATGCGCTAAGGAATTTTTTGAGCTATCCACGGCTGTCCAAAGTAGGTCAAAAATGGGGATACATGAGATTTTGTTATAAAACGTGTAGAAAAGACCCTTCTAGGGTAATTTTGATGCAAACAATCGATTGCGCACACTTCCGAAGCTTGAAAATGCTTCAGATTTAGAAGCATCACTAGTCAGCTGTAGATCATTTTGTATGCACTTTTGAATACATTTTTTTATTAAGGTAAAATATAGCTTCAGTGGTGGAGATGTTCATTATATTTATGTTGGAATGAATGGTGCATTCACTAGTAAGGTAGATACGGATAAACCTACAAACGGAAATGGAGAATTTAAACTATCGTTAGTTAATCTATTTGAAGCTTTATGATAAACAAAACATTTTAGAATTGTTCTTGCGCTAGAAGACATGAACTACTTGGGTAACATAGCAGTGTGTAGGAAAGACACACAAGGAACAAACGCACAGCATCCTTGTAATCCAAATAGACCACAAGATTTTTATTTCTATGAAATTGATTATGATGACGACCAAGATTCTGACTTGAATTCTGTACAAGTTTATAATAGTTTAACTGGAACTACTCCTGGCAAATATGCGACAGTGTATACATTCAAATCTATTAGGCCTGGAGAGTGAGTTATTTTTAAACGACGTACTTTGAATTTGACATTTTCGAAGTGAAAAACGCTTCCCTGATTCATGGAAGGCGTATTGTGTATTGAAGCGAAAAGTCGCAAAAATGCGATTTTTGTCTAACAACGACCCCTTTTGGGGCAAAAATGTGCGAGGAATCCGAATTTGACATTTATAAAGTTTCTCGGATTCAAGAAAAGATGCTTCTCATTCGCTTAACTTGCAAGATCTGACGACCTCCTTACCCACTTCGCTATTTTATCCCTAATTTTTTTACTTTTACCTTGAAACAAATTATATAATGTTTTCAAGGTGGGGCATATACTATCTGAACGAAACAGCAAAATCTGTGGGAAAGAGAACTTTATCTAAAGACCAAATCCATGTTTCTACTAAATTGGTAGAGTTTACAAATGTCAAACAAGGCGGCGTCTATGTTATGTCTATAAACGGCAAAAATAACAGTCATGTAAAAATTCGAAAATTTGTATACAAATATATTCTTTAAAAAAGTTGTAGCCATTAAACCAATACACTTTGTTCAAGGCCGTCCAAGACAATTCGATGTCAATTTTATGGCAAGTACCCCAATATGTCGTGATTACTGCTGCTGAAATTTTGTTTTCGATTACTGGATATGAATTTGCGTATTCACAAGTAAAAAATTTCGAAAAAATTGACAAAAAAATAGGCTCCACTTTCAATGAAAGCGCTGGTTCAAGCATTTTGGCTTTCGACTTCATCCATTGGTGATTTGATTATTGTTGGAATAGCTGCAGCAAATATTTTTTCAAATATGGCCATTCAATTTTTGGCATATGCGGGTATGTTATTTCCTAAAAGAGAGAGTTTGTTTGTTGCGGTCGGCACTACTTCAAGTCGAAATTATACTCGATCTTCTGCATGCACAATTTAATCAGGTTAAATACAGGATAATTCAGCATAATCTCCCCTCCCAAAGAAAGCTGAATATCTCAGCGAATGTAAAAGATTTTCACATGCAGTCTTTTGCATGTTATTAATGGACCAATAGGATACAATATGCAAATATTTTCAAAAATTTTGAAAGAGTCTGAGTATCGAAACAAAAACTTGAATTTGAATTCCTTGAGGAATTTTTAAAAAATTCCACCGCCAATCGATAGAGCGCATCGAAAAACGATAGTACCCCAAATTTCGTAAAAAACATTCTTCGATTTCGAGAAAATTTAATTCAAAGTTTATTAAAAATGGTCGAAATTTGCATAATTTTTAGTGAATTTTGACCATTTTTAATCAACTTTGAATTAAATTGTCTCAAAAACGAAGAGTATGTTTTTTTTACTAAACTTGGAGTACTACATGTGAAAAATTCGTCAAAAATTGAAAAATTCATCAAAATTGAAAAATAGTGAATTTTGACCATTTTAATAAACCTTTTCTGGTACCGGTTCAGTGACAACCATGATGTAGTGGTCCGGTATGCTACCAAGGAGACGGAATCATCTTAAAAAGCAAGAGTTCGGCTCCCCCTGTATCCAAAAATATTTTGCAGAAACCTGTGATCTAACGGTGATCACAACACTTCTAAAAATTGCGCAACTGAATAAATTTTAAAAATTCAAATTTTAGGTATTATGTTGGTTGTCATAGCCATATTTGCAATTATGTCCCACTTCTACACATATAAATACTACAATGAATCTGATGATATACACGATGACTATGAAGACGATGAAGAAAAATTAGTTGATGGAGTAAATAAGCCGTATGCGAATGTCAATGGTAGCTATAAAAAGGGTATAGGTGAAGACGATAGTTGGGACTATCAAATGTAATATCTCGTTTTTTATTGCGTTTCTATTTTTTCGTTATTGATTTAATCTTTCAAGGAACAACAGCAGTGCATAAATTAAAAACTAATAAAAAAAATAGAAATGATTTTTACAGTGTATCCCAAAAATGACAATTTTGCGATTTTTCAAGTTTTTTAACAAGACCGGAACCGAGCGCCTATCGGCGCTCGGTCTTGGTGTCGTCATGCACGTGCATGGCATCCCTGCATGGTCGTACATAAATTATAAATGTCATCATTGAATTCTCCATGGCCGAAAACCCTGTTGTAGTCGAAATTAGCGCGTTTTTTCGTTGAAAAGCCCAAAAAACAGTACTTTATTTGTTCCCTCATAATCCTTAAGGAAAAGGAGGGGGGGGGGGTACCCCCGTCGATTTGGACTTTCGACCCGGAGAGTGAAAGGGATGTTCATCAACATTCCTATCCGTTTCCAAAATAGATCGTTAATGGATGCGTGCGTCAGGGCTAGTATGGTTTTTAACTATGCTCTATCGATTGGAAAAAGATTCGGATCGAAAACTCGCGAGAATATATAGAGCTGAGAAAAATCAATGTGTAGGTATCATAGGTCGGCAAGGGGGGGAGCCTCCCTCTCTGACCCACGCACGCACTCACGGATCCAAAATTGAGGGGGGACCACGCACTCATGGGCCCAAAATTGAGGAGTGATCACATATAGACCCCGCCGAACATATGAGGTGGTCCATAAAAATTGGGTGCAGAAGACTACCTCAAGCTAAAAAAGGTCGTTTTTTTTGGTGGAGGTGGTGAAGGACCACCTCATCGGGGATTCCCTCCCCATCTTGCCGACCTATGGTAGGTATATTGATGAAACACACTGTAGTTACAGATATAATGAATGATGGAAATGATCGTTAAAAAATTTTATGCGAAAATAATTTGCTTTAATGGCTGAACTTTGACTTTGGCAATACCCTTTTTTATCTTTACTATTTCAGCGCGAATTTCTTTTTGCATGATTAAGATCAAAATGATGTTAACAAGCCCTAAAATATAAGATTTACTTTTTATATTTACTAAAAAATCAACCTTTGCTCAAAGCCATTAGATAAAACACTCCGACAAAAATTGTATCAGGTTTTACATACAAAATAATGTCTGGGACTATAATTAAAATAAGTTCATTTGTAATCAATAGGCTTATAGTGGTTGTTGCACGTATCATCTTTCTTTGTTGATAATTTGTTTTAAATTTTGAGGGCTTAAGAATCTAAAAAAATTTTAAATGATTTTCGGAGCAAGTTTCTCTGGTTGCCACCACCACTTAACGTTGACTAAACTCAGCAAAAAATTTTTATTTTCTTTCGGAAATTACTCATTTAGGGGTAAGTTTATGCGAAAAATCGATTACGGGAGTGCGCGCAATCGATTTTTCGCATAAAATTACCCCTGAATGGGTAATTTCCGGAAGAAAATAAAAGTTTTTGCCAAGTTTAGTCAACGTTAAGTGGCGGCAACCAGGGAAACTTGCTCCTAATTTTCTTCTAATTTATTTTTTATACTTACAAAATAAATTTTTATTCCAATTATGATATAGAAGAAAACTCCAATAAATGTAGCAAATACCCTAATCAATCTTAAATAATAGAAAATAAGAGACATAATAGAAAATATGGGGCAATTTGATGGTACCTTAAAAAGAAATAAGCAGGGTATCCATGTCTTTTCCGATGAGAGTACAATTTTTTATCCCATGATGAAACTGATGTAAAAAAATTTATATGAGGGTAAAAATTTGACTCTAAAAGGAGTCAATTGAGGTGTGAAAACGGGGCACTAGGACAACCGTCAGGCAGGGGTTATACTTTCGTCGCGTCGTAGAGCAATTACGTTTATAGTGCGAACAATTTTTACTATATCGTTTATAGTTGCGTCGCGCAACACAAGGCCGAATAGCAAAAAGAGAAAAAAATTTGTCTCAAAGCGGGATTCGAACCCTCGACCTTTGACCACTAAGCCGCTGCTTTGTCACTGCACCACCGAGGAATATCGATAGATAAACGTCTTTTCAAACCAAGTATGAGTGCTTTTTTAAAATTAAAAATCTACGCGTCGCGCAACACAAAGATGCACTGTCGCGCGACAGAATATAAACGCCAACTCGCGACATATCGCGTGACACAAAATGCACTGTCGCGCGACAGACTAAAAACGCTAACTCGCGACACAAAAATGTACTGTCAATCGCGACGGAAGTATAAATGGTGCCTCACCGTTACGGAGATCTGTCACTAAGGACAACCATCACCGGCATCCGTCACGACCAACTGTCACCGTGGACAACCGCCACCGATCAATATCTCGATTGGTTTTTTTTTAAAATTAAGCTACCAAAGAAAAAACTGTTCAAAATTTAATGCTCTACAATTTTTATTTTAATGATATTTTATGAAACTAATATTTCATAGTGATCACGAACTTTTAATGCATCCTGTACTTACAATATATAAATCTCTATCTGTATATGCTTGAATTGCGCCTACAATGAATATAGGCAAAGTAATCAAGATTGGTGCTATTACTAGCCAGAATGAATAGCGTGCACCAAGCTGGAAATATTTTAACGGAAATATTACTGCAATAAATCGATCTATGGCAGTGAATAGAGATATTAAACCTGTGCAAGGTGTTGTAACAACGTAAAATACAATTTCAATTCTGTTCAGACAATACCAAGATGAAGTTAAAGGAATATCTAAATTTTTATCCATAGAGATTAGCCATACTGCGTTTTTTTATATTAAAGAGGTTCAAATCATAGCCTAATCTCCGAAAAAATTTTTTATAAAAAGTCTTTTCTAGGAGTAATTTTATGCGAGGCATCGAATGCGCGCATTCCTACAGTGTGAAAATGCTCTCCTGACCCAAATTCAGCGAAATCTTCGTTTTTCGAATTTTTCACGATTTTATAAATATATTCGTTTTGATTATCAGGGATTGGCGGGAAATTCAAATTCAAAATCGCAACTAAAAAATCGCTAACTTCAAAAGCGATTATCTCGACAACGATAACGATTCAGAATTTACTGTAAAAACAAAAAATGCTCCATTTTTCATGAATTTTCCGAATATATATAAATTATGGCAAATTTCGCTAATCTAAAAATTTTTTTCTATTTTTGACCTCCTTCAGCACCACCATCTTCAAAGGCTCGAATGGACTTTGGAGTATTTTTTAAAAAAATTATCGAAAAAGCATTTAAAATGGCCGAGATATCCTCAAAAAACCGATGGTGACTTTTGACTCACCCTATACCTTACAACTCAGCCCTCTCTCATACTTTTCACTACAAACTTACAATCCTCGTTTAGGTATAGACTGATATTATGTGCCCAAGATAAAACAAAAGCAAGACCAAACAATGAATCATAAATCAAGATGCCAAAATAGTTGATATACTCTTTTTGAGTTCGGAGCTTTGCTCTAGCGATTATAAACATAGCTGCCAAAAAATCAAATGAAAATAATAAAAGGCCTCCCAAAATATTTAGAACTCCTTCTTTTAAATCAATATCTGTTGTGATATTCGAATAATTAGTCATAGTGTTTAGGAGAACAGCTTAGCACAAAAAACTGTCGATTCAAACTAAAATTAAAGTATAGTCCGTTTCATCTCCAACTATAAAAAAAGCTGGATCCCAAATTCAAAACCCGAAGTCGGCATCCCGCCCGATCTGGCAAGTTAAGCAACGTTGGGCCTGCAGGTTTGATCCCACTAGGGCAAAAATTTTGATCTACAAAAAACTTTTCTTACAAACAATGGAGCAAAAAATTTTTGCCCCATTTTTGTAAGAAAAGTTTTTTGTATATCGAAATTTTCGCCCTAATGGGATAGAACCTGCGCACATCAGACCAAATTAAGGGAGATTTAAAAAAACTTGTAATCAAAAATCTAAATTCAAGAAACGATTATTCAGGTGCTTAATATTCAAAATCTGGAAAAGAAATCGAGAATAGTCTATACAATGACGAGTTATGATCATTATCCCTTCCTTCTTAAAACCGAAATATTCGACAGCATGTATGTTACACGAAACATGAAATAAAGTTAAAATTTTCTGATTTTCGTGCAATTGATATTTTTCGAGTTTTATTCCGATCGTACAAATTGGAAAAACAATAATTGGATTTTTTTAGTTTAAACAATGGTGGGAATATAAAAAGCTAGAAAAGCTCGAAATGCCAACTTTAAATTGGGTCGTGCAGTAAACCCTCTCTTCCCAAGGCAAATTCGAAGTCGACGATATGAAGAACCGAACAAAAATCGGCCGAAGACGGCTTTACCATTTCTTTCAGAGGCATCAAGGTGAGGCCGAGCCCTTGAGCGCCGAAGGCGCTCGGTCTCCTTGTTCTATAATATAAGCTCAAAGTTATAACATCTTTCTATTTTATAGAAAACAGTTACCATAGAAATCAGATATCATTCGAACCAGGACCAAAAGAGGCACAAAACAAGTAACATACAGGGTGATTAAAAAATGAGAATTTTGCGATTTTTTCAAAAAATTTCCAGTTTTTTAATTTTAAAAAATAAATCTATAGAGGGTTTTTCTATGCGAGAAATCGATTGCGAGCCTTGAAAACGCTTCTCTGATCTGAATTAGTCTATTTTCGTTTCAATACAGGGTGACAAGAATGAAACCGAACACTTTAAAAACTTATCTTTTATCGCTATTTTTCAATATTTTTGTTATAATATTTATTTTTTTAGTTAAAATATGAAAGTATTTCGTCCTGCTATTATTAGAATGCACGAGCGCGGCGTTGGACAGCGAGAAATTTGATCCGGTTTCTTCAAATCTACGAATATCATCAT
>OZJO01014061.1:0-30836 GCA_900406225.1 Acrobeloides nanus | reverse complement strand
CCAGAAGAGCCTTGAGCTATTCTTTCGGGGAAAATTCCATTATTAATTGCTCGTATAGCTTCGGCTACAACGGCAGCATAATCTTCACCGCTGACACTCCCATATTGCTCATTGCCTACAAAGAATATCCAATAACTAAAATGTGTGATGTGTGTGCTTGATCAGACGATCTCGGGAGGGTTAAATTTTAACTCACTACTCCAAATCTAATGTCGTAGAAGACGATGAGAGAAGAAGATCGACCCTGCTTAAAAAAATTTGTAGCATCCTGGGATTTAGGGTGTTTTATGGGGTTTTAGGGATCCGAGGGTTTTTGATAGTTTTATTTAAAGAGATTATAAATAAGATGAATATCTATTTATTATATAAGATAGGTGCAAATATACATAAAAAGAGGGGATGCATAAGAGCTCTAGTGCTGGACACGACCAGCCGACGCTCTACATCCTTGTCGTAATGAGAAAAGAATTGTCCGAAACTATAAGGTCAAATTGTGAGTGTGACGAAGTCACGCTTACATCTCGAAAATTCGTGATGCCACAAATTAACATAACCATACATGGATGCCAATGAAAAGATTTTGAAATTTTTTGAAAAAAAGTTAAAATCATGTATTTTTCCACTCAGAATCGCCGCTCGGAGTCAATATAGCGGTGGCGCTCGGTCTCCCGATTCTAAAATTAAGAATGGAAAACTTACAAAGGCGGACCATATCATCATCAGATGTTTCGCCTGTAGTGCGTCTGTCGGAGCCAATAGCTCTTGCTGTGGATAAAGATGAGCCAGGCGCATTGCTTGGTATTGATGATGGAGTTAGTTGGGATGATGATAGCAGAGGTTTTCGTTCCATTCTCTAAATTAAACAAAATTAAATATATAAGGGCGTTGGAATTAAAAGTTTTGGTATCCCTTCATAAAACGCCTCAAGCTAGTTGATTCAACTGCAAAGAGTCAGAAGAGAAGCAAATGGACTCACTGTAAAGGGTCAGAGCTTAAAAAGGGATATGAAAAATCGACACTGACAGCGTGAAAAAACATGGTTTAAAACCCCCCAAAGCTATATTTTATTTTACCCTCAATTTTTTTAAAACTTTAGAAAATAGGATAAAAATTTTAAAAATTATAAAAAAATTAAAAAATAGTGCCAAAATTTTTTATAAAATTAAAAAATGGGGTTAAAATTTAAAAAATTCTTTAAAAACTTTAAAAATTCGTAAAATAATTTTAAAATTTTTACAAATAGAAGCTCGTAAGCGCTCGAAGGGCGGATGACTTATTGATAGGCTCGAAAAATCTCTCCCGCTCGGTCTCCCAGTTTATATGATTTTTAAAAACCAACTTTAGTGGATTTTTCGGACTTTGATTTCTGTAATAGTTTAGTTGTTTCTCCTTCATCGTTATACGAATCTTAAAATCGTTGTGTACTTCAAATAACAAGTTATAACTTACCACTATCATAATGATGTGATGAGTCTCCCATGATCAAAGCTAAATCCAATAAAAGATTTTAAAAATTTTTGGTACTACTTCGGATTAGCTGCTCCAAGTGACAGAGTGCTGAAATCAGAAAAATTTTAAATTTTTTTCCAAAAAAGATCCTATAGGGGTAATTTTATGAGGAAATCGATTGCGCGCATTCCCGAAGCTTGAAAATGCTCCCTTCACCATGAACTGGAGAAAATTATGGAGAAATCCCCTAAACGTTTGAAAACAAGTTTTTTAAATTTTTAGCAATTTCCCTAGTTCATGGTGAAGGAAGCATTTTCAAGCTTCGGGAATGCGCGTAATCGATTCCTCGCATAAAAATACCCATAGGAAAAAATTTAAAAATTTTTCCGGTTTCAGTACCTGTCACTTGGGGCAGAGCTAATCCAAAGTGTACCATTTTTTTCAAATAGAAATATGCGCAGATTGAAACTGCATATATAACCACGAATAATAATAATTACAATTTTATTTCTCATCTGTACTTATCAGAATCAAGTAAAAATTTGGCATGAATGGCACAAGTTAGTTCAAAAGACTTTACAAAAATATCACAATTTTCACATAAGGCAGTATATTTATCACATTTGCAAGACTTCTTCAGACAACTTCGAATTCTTTCAATGCATCGATCATCTTTCTTACATTCAAATATGCATGTATGTTGAGCGCACACCCAGCATTTTACAGCATCAATAGCTCTTTCATCAATTACCATATTGAGAAAGCGTCGAAATAAAGAGAAGTTGATTCTAATATCTGCATTCAGTATGAGCTTAAATCAATAATCATTTAGGAATGGGGTCGTCCAGATATTACGTTATCACTTTTTTGGAGATTTTAGACCTCTCCCTCATGTTATCATTTGGCACTCTCCATGATAATGTTATCATAGAAAATTCAAAAAACTATAAAGGTCCCCTATGTTTTTTCGAAAATTTTGGGAAAAAACATAAGGGGGGACCAAGGCAAAATTTTTTAATATCTTGCATAGAATTTTAAAATAACAATAATTATTTCATTATATTAATTATTTCAAAAACTTCATAATATTAAAATAATAAAGTTGAATACAAGTTTTCTAGTGTATGATAACGCTATCATTGGCCGACTCCCACCCTCACGTTATCAAGCGTTATCGTTTGGTTAACCAAATGATAACGCTGGCTACCCCCCTCCCTACATGATAACATAATAGCTAGATGACCCCAAAACAATTGTTTAATTTCATGTGATTTAATCAAAAGTTCATTTTCAAGTTTTGTTTATAACACACCTGGCATTTCTCCTCGAATTCTTCACAAGATAAAATCGATCGCACGTCTTCAATTTCCCTGTAAACATCGACTAATCGAGTGCGCATCAATTCGATTATTAAGTCCACATTGCAAGCGTTAATAACATTATGATTTATGGAAATGGCATTTTCCTAAATTTTGATTAGCTATATAATCCAAATGATAAAATGTGAAAATTACAATGTTGTGCACTTGATGATGCCACATTGATGGCACAAATACGATCTGCCCTGGCTCTTGAATAAATTCAATAACGTTAGCATCTTTCCATCTATCTTTATAGTCTCTTATATCTTCACATAATTGGCCATTTTTCATAAAGATCACTTCTTTTCCTGGTTGCATTAGATACCATAACTTGCGACCACATATGTTAGCGGACCAGCTATAAGTGTTCATAACATCACAATGGAATTTTGTCCTAAAATACAGCAGCATTTTATAAAACAAAAACATTATTTTTAAAATCAAAAACATCTAAAAAACTGAAATTTGTGCATAAAAAACTGGAATTTGGGAGATTTTTTCACGTTTTTTGGCCCAAAATTTTTTTTCAAAAATCCTAAAAAGACCCATATAGGGGTAATTTTATGCGGGAAATCGATTGCGATCATTCCCGTTACTTGAAAATGCTCCCTAGATCCTGATTCAGGAAAGTAAGTGTGTATATAAAAACTAAAAATACAAATTTACACACGCGAAATCGATTTCTCGCATAAAATTAGGATTTTTGAAAAAAAATTTCGGATCGAAAAAGTATGAAAAAATCGCCCAAATTCCAGTTTTTTTCAATACACCCTGTAATTACAAAAATCCTAGTGTAAAAACAATTTTTTATTATCATACCAAGTACCTTTAGCTCCGATATAAACAAATCGATAGTCGCCACCAAATGGGTTGCTTACATCTGAAGTCCAACTTTCTTGATTTATCCAGTCAAATCGAAGAAATAATGGTAAATCATAAACTGGTTTATGCATTGCAGTACTAAAAATGTTTCGTAATCATTCGATTGAACGCAGACTTGATGATTCATAGTCTATTTTGAACCTTTTGATCACTTCTATTCATTATGGACGAATAATAAATTTGTATGAATGATATTTTATATATTTTAATTGATATAAGAAAAAATCTTTTAAAACAAAAAAGTAAATGGAGTATATATGTTGTACTCGATAATGAATTCCACCGGATTCAGAATAGGGTAGACGATAAGGGGTGTAACGAGTAGCAAAATTTTTCGAGTATCGAGTTACTCGGAAAATTTTTTTGAGTTCAAGTATCGAGTAGTAAAAAATAAAGTAGTAAAAAATGGCATAGGCTCTAATGGAACGAAGAGGATGGAACGATACGAATGAAACGACATAATGGAACAAAACCTAATTCATGTTTCTCGTGTCAATATTCAGGCAAATCCAAACCCATTCCGGACAATTTCAGGACGCTATCTGGAAATGGAATCGTTCAACGAAAACAAAAAAGGAGAAATTATCTCATTAAAATTAGGCAAAGTGTAAATTCTCTGTCTAAAAAAATAATCTAGAAGAATAGCCCTGGATTAAAATTAATACAGGGAAAAATTATCTGGCAAAAATATAACCTAACATAGACTTAGATTAGGCTTAATCTTTGGCTTAAGCTTGGGCTTAGTCTTACAAGAAAACTGTCCCAACTTGGTCTCTCTGATTTCGTCAAAACATACACCAATTTTTTGCCCATAGTAGGTGTAGTAAAAAGCCGCGAAAATTTTTTCCTGCCGACACTCTATGAGGAGATAGGGCCCAAAATGTGATTTTTGGGGTCAAAATTTGGATTCAAAGAAATTGGCTATTACTTTTTCTGGTTAAAAGCTATTGCGATAACTCTTTTTGCATTTGATAGGGGTTGAAAAGACGCAAATTTGATATATTAACTTTGACCTCAAATATTTGTTTTCATGGCTAAAAACGCCTTACAAAAATGACACCATTTTTCAAAAATCGAACTTTCGGGGGTCCAAATTCGACTTTATTTTGCCCGGTTCGATTTTAAATCGACTTAAAAAACTGTTTCTGGGTCAAAAAAACATTTTCTGATCGTTTTTGGAGTAAGTTTTGAAAGTTCGATTTTCGATGCCTGATGGACCTGCCCAGCAGAAACAAAGAATGGATTATCCAATTCTGAATCGGGTGAAATTCATTATCGAGTACAATATATAATTTAGCAAACCAAAAAAATCAACTAAAGTTAGCTAGAAAAAGAAATTTACCTTTGAAAGTGCCAATCTTTGAGGTATAATTTAGCCTTATGTGTACAATTTTCCATATCATCAAGATATTTTTCTAGACTTATTTCTTCATAAACATATCCATCAGCAGATAGCGCAGGTACAATACATTTGCCTAAAAGGACAAAATTGAATTGCAGACTTTGACTATATTTATTACCATATTTGGTTCGAAGATATTCATAATTAGGTTGACCATCGGGCGAAACCCACAGTTTTCTCGCTGGCCATGAGTTTGTAAACTCACTCGAAAGCATGCATGGTTGATTCTTGATTAGAAAATCACAGAAAAGATCAATCCAGTTTGTATCGCCATGCTGAATAACACTTATCATGTGAAAAAGTGTCTACTAAAAATAGCAATTTTGTAAACGGATTATGAATTTCTTCCATTAATCACATGTTTCATCACTTTGATCTACTGGAAAAAGCTCGGTGGCGCTTCTTGCTTGGCGATGCGTGCGTGTATGAGTGGAAAATTAAAAATACAACATCAAAATTTCAGATATAGTAAGCAGATTCGCGTTTTAGTGCTCAGTATATTACGAACAAATGGAATTTTCCATGCAATACCATTCTCATGGATTAATTGCTTATATATAGATTGTTTTTCGGGAGATCATGAGCTCAGGATTTTGAAGAAAAAATTTTAATTTTTTAAACATTTATTGAATTTTCATTTCAATAAATTAATATTGAAAATTAGGCAATAAAAGTGAAGAAAATTTTTCTGAAAAATACGTAATTTTCAAAATGCTACCTCTCCGCCACGTTAACAGATTTTTGAGAAATTTTTTCGCAAAAATGAAGAGGAAATCTAGCTCTACAGCACCAACATTTTATTCACGAAAAAAGCAAAATTTGCAAAATCGGAGACCTTGATGTTGTAGAGCTAGACCCTTCCTCTTCATTTTTGCGAAAAAATTTCTCAAAAATCTGTTAACTTGGTGAGGGGTGGTAGCCTTTTGAAAATTATTCAAAAAAATTTTTTCTTCAAAATCCTGAGCTCGTGATTTCCCGAAAAAACAACCTATACATTAGATCGAACATTAACAAAAAGCGCTCGTTCGGCACCATCGAACTATCAGGGGGAGGCAAAAGTTCGGGGACAAACGACCAAAAGTTCGGGGACACCTGACAAAAGTTCGAGGACACTACCTCCCTCGGATTTTGCGTTTTTCGGTGTTTTCAATGCAAAAAACGCAAAATCCGACAGGGGTAGTGTTCCCGAACTTTTGTCGGTCTGTCCCCGAACTTTTGGTCGTTTGTCCCCGAACTTTTGCCTCCCCCTGATAGAATACGGGGGGAGGCAAAAGAATGACCTAGGCGGACAAAAGTCCTGACATTGTTAAAAACGCTGAAAAGGTGTTTTCTCGTCCAGAATTGTCGAGAAAACACGTTTTTGAAATGTTTTTTGATACACCTTTTTTTCATATGTACATTTTTCATAGGTTTATTTGTCACATTGTAGCTCGAAGATGGTCTTGAAAGGTCAACAGCCTCAAAAACTTCCGGATGATAGGTGGAACAATTTGGTATGCTCTATGGGAATTTGATTTAATAGGATATTTTTCAGCATGAATGGTTCAAAAATAATGCGAAAGCTAAAGAAGCAGAAGTATTGTTTCTAGGCGGCGACCATATAGCGCTTCTGGAGCAAAGCAATGTATGGGAAATGATGAGATTTTTAATCCATAAAGTTTTTTATAGTATTTTATCGAAAATCTTGCTCCCTTACACTGTCTATGTTTTGGTTCCATTGGTGATACAGCTGCGAATCTTCTATGGAGAATCGAAAACGGTGAAACTGATATTATCACCCCAAAAGTATGATTGATTTTAAAGATTTAGAAAAATATACAGGGTATATAAAAAAAACCGGAATTTGGGCAATTTTTTCATGTTTTTTCGACCCGAAATTTTTTTCAAAAATGACCCTATTAGCCTAATTCTATGCGAGGAATCGATTGCGCGTATTTCTAACGCTTCCCTGACCACACTTGGGCAAGGAGTGGGTCGACCCACCCCCATGTCGCCGCTGGGAGGTCAAATTTCGGCAAACGTGTCGCTTTAGGTAAAAATATACAACAAAAAACCAAAAGGTTTTTGATAAATTTTTCGATTTTTTCAATTTTTTACGCCAAAAAAAGGTCGTCAAACATGTGCTTTTCGATTTACCAGCCTACCCCCTTGCCCATGTATGTCCCTGACCCTGAATCAGGGAATCAGAGTGTGTGTATTGAAGCGAAAATGAAAAATTTATATATTTTCTGCTTGAAAATGACTTTCTGGGGTAAATTTATGCGGAGAATCGATTGCGTGCATTTCCGAAGCTTGAAAACTCTTCTCTGATCCTGATTTAGTGAATCGGGTGTGTGTATTGAAGCGATAACCAATTTTTTGCTATAATACATCGATTTTTCTTTGATTCAGGATCAGGGAAGCGTTTCCAAGCTTCGGGAATGCGCGCAATCGATTCCCCGCATAAAGTTAGCCCTAATAGGGTCATTTTTGAAAAAAATTCGTTCGAAAAAACATGAAAAAATCGCCTAAACTCTGGTTTATACACCTATATGCTAGGTTATTGTTGTCTCAATTGGTGAATCAGATTTCAACATGTCGCCAAATGAAATGCTCGACTCTCTTTTAACGATTGCAACTGCACTTCGTGAGAAACAACCATCTGCCGTGATTTATTTTCTGGTACACTTTAGATGTTTTATTTCTTTTTTTATAAAAAAAATTTGTGGAAATTCTTACCGAGTGGAAGATTCCCAAATCCGCGAAGAGATTTCGTCAATGCGGTCAATGAAAGAATGGAAGATATACTGAAGGATAAAGCTAGTGTTATCGATATTGATTCCACTGTTATTGGTTAGTAAAGTACATTTAATGAGGAATATTGTGCTGGAAAAATTTTTTGAAAAAAAATTGATTTTAATAAAAAAAAGTTATTTCGATTGGGGAATCGAACCCTCGGCCCTTTAAAGTCAAAGCCAAGCATATTACCACTGAACTATGAAGGACAAAATTTTCATTTTTACAAGTTTTTACAAACTTTTCAAAAAATTTTTGCAGCATAATATTCCTCATTAAATGTACTTTCCGAAAAACTACTAACTTAACGTTGGCAGGGAAGTGTTAAATGGAACTTGATCATTATCTTTTAGATACAAATGGTGAAATCGATGTTGTCGACTTTTTCGACTTTATCCACTTGTCACAAGAAGGATACAAAAAAGTATTTGAAGTTGTTTTAGTGGCTATAAACGCGGTGCTATCCCCAGCAGAAAGTTGACAAAAAAATTTTCGGAGATTGTTGCGCTTTTTTCTTTTACGAATATCATGATTATGTTGATCTCGAGGATCGTTAATTTTATTGTTTCTAATTTAATGTTTTGAATGCACTTTTCGCTTTTTTAGCAGCTTATTTTGCTTGTGATTCATTTTTACGGCGTTTAGCTTTAAAATATTGTTGTTCCTATACAATTTTTACTCTTATTTCTGATATTATGTGCTTAAAGGACGAGTCCATTCGGACAAAGTTGCCATAATTTGTATATATTCGGAGAGTGCATGAAATTTGGAGCAGTTTTTGTTTTTACGGCATGTTCTGAATCGTTGTAGTTTTTGAGATAATTGCGTATGAAGTTTCGATTGTTTATTACAACGAAAACATGAGCGTAGTTCCTGAATCAATTAAAATTTGTATATTGAGAAGAAAATAATTCAAAATCCTTGAACATTTAGAAAAAAATACAGCATTTTTCTCAGCTCAGTAAGACGAATAAAATGACACTAAAATTATCCAATTTAAAAATTGTTTTGGGTTATTGAAACGAAAATTCTGATTTATGTTTTCGTTTCAATAATCCAAAACAAGTTTCAAATTGGATAATTTTAGTGTTGTTTTATTCGTCTCACTGAGTGGAGCTAAATGCTGTATTTATTTATTTTCTAAATGCTTAAGGATTCTGAATTATTTTCTTCTCAATATACAGACTCAGGGACTAGGCTCGTGTTTTCGTTGTAATAAATAATCTAAACTTCATACACAATTACCTCAAAAACTACAACGATTCAGAACATGCCGTAAAAATAAAAAATACGCAAAAATTCATGAACTTTTCGAATATATACAAGTATGGCAACTTTTTTCCGAGTGGACTGGTCCTTGAATGAAGTGTATAAATAAATTGTATAACAATGAAATTTTTTAGTGCACTTGGACGGTAGCCAGGAGCCTGGTCCAGGTTCGAGTCCCGGTTGGGTCTGAAAACTTTTGCCCAATTTCTAACATAATTAATGTATAAGCTCGATTTTCTTCAACATACAATAGTTTGCATGAAAATTGATGTTCTACAAAGTTGTTCCTTATGATCTCAGGAATTTGATGAGTTATCGCGCGTCCTCAAGCGGATACATTTTGAATATTTATTGTCCTATGATTTCGTTTTAATACATTTGTCCTGATTCAATTGTGTGCGCAGAAGATTTTCGATTATGAAACACGTTGTTTACTTTCTTTGAAGCTCAAACAGTTTTTAATTATGTGAAAATGGTGTCATTGGAAAGCTGGGCTCTCGCGCTACAACTCTTGGGAAGATCACAAGTCATCTTTTCCATCTAGAATAAAAGATAACTGCAAATCTTTGAGACATAATCTGGTTTTTTGACTGAATTTTTGAAAAAATTGCCATTTTAAACCTTTAAAAATATTTTCTTCATGGCAGAAATTTTTCCAAGTGAAGTTCTACAAAGTTGTTTGACGTGATCTCTGGAATTCAATGAGCTATTAATCATCCAAAATGGATTTAACTCGACTGAGTTAAGGCCTTAAATGTGTAAAGAAATTGAAACCACTATAGCCATGGAAGGTAAAAATATTTTTCAATGATTTTTTGGACACCATCGTTTTTCATCACGCTCTTTCCGAATCTGCAAGAATTTTTCAAAAATTCGATTGTTGAAACCAAAAAATACTGGAGTAGAAAGCTCAAAAAAAGTAATTTTCAATATTTTTGGACTAAAAAATCGAAAATAAAATATTTTTAAATAATTTTTTCTAAAAAAAACTCTATGATGGTGTGGGTATCGAACGGGCCACTGAAATGGATTTAAACCAGGGTGCGAAAAAAAGGGCGGTACCACCCCACCCACCATCCACCCTGGGTGATACCACCCACCACCACCCAGTGGGTGGTACCACTCCACCACCCCGGGTGGTACCACCCATCAATACCCGTGGGTGGTACCACCCGGGGTGGTGGGTGGTGCTGGGTGGTACCACCTTTTCGCCCCTGATTTAAACTCGATTTTTGGCGAATTTTTTAAATATGTGAGTAAATTATTGATCACCCTCTACTTTGTTTCCCGAGTGTAGTTTAAAAAAGTGGGTACGCCATAGCCTAATGGCTAAGGTGCCAGACTATCAAAATGTAGTGCGGGTTCGATCCGCGCGAAGTCAATTCTTTCTGCAGTGTCCAAAACTGATAAAAAATTTGGCATAGGGGTATTTTTATGCGAGGAACACGAATTCGCCATTATTTTCTCATGAAAAATTTTGTAAAAATTAGAAAAATCGAATTTTGATCCATTTTATGTATTTATACTAAAAATCCAATTTTCATGAACAAGTAATATCAGATTCGTGTTCCTAGCATAAAAATATCAGTTTTGCAGAAAAATTGGTTATCAGTTTTGCTATGCAAAATTGTTTATCAGTTTTGCAGAAAAAAATTGACTTCGGACGCGATCGAACCCTCACCTACATCTTGATAATCTGGCTCCTTAGGCACTAGGCTATGGTGTCATACTTGGGCAGGGGTGTTGCCGCACACCCCCTTTCTTCTAAAGAAGGAGTTCAAACCATGGCCAGGTAAAATTTTTTTAAATTTAAAAAAATGACATTTCTAGGGTAAATTTTATGCGAAAAATCTATTGGAATTGGTTTCGAAGCATGAAAATGCTTCCTTGACCCTGATTCAGGGAATGGAGGTCTTGTATTGAAGCGAAAATTGAAAAATTTGGATTCTTAAATAAAAAAGATTCCTCCGAGGTAATTTTATGCGAGGAATCGATTGCGAATAATGTCAAATTCTCCCCTAGATCAAGGCCAAGAAAACGTATTCATGGTCTAGAATTCCTCGCATAAAATCTAGAAATTCCTCGCACAATCGATTCCTCACATAAAATTACCCCGGCGGAGTCTTTTTTTGGTTTAAAAATCCAAATTTTTCGATTTTCGCTTCAATACACGACTTCCATTCCCTGAATCAGGGTCAAGAAAGCGTTTTCACACTTTGATAATGCGCGCAATCGATTCCCCGCATAAAATTAGGCCTAGAAAGGTCCTTTTTAGAAAAAAATTTTTTCGCGTTTTTTTCGAGAATACGCCATAAATGTTACGCCCCCATCGGTTCAGAAAAAATTTTCTCGTTGAAACACAGTTCTACCCTGTTGAAACACAGTTCTACCCAGGGTCAAACTTAATTTTTCACGCTTAGAAAATGCGCACAATCGATTTACGCCTAGAAATTGCCCTAAAAAGTCGGTTTTTAGAAGAAAATCGGGAAAAATTTTTCGAGAATAGGCTATAAATGTTACGCTCCCTTTAACATAACTTTTGTTATCAGATTTCGAAAAAATCATATTTGTTATTTTGACCACTTCTTATTTTTGGTCACCCACACACCCCTTTGTCCATGTATGTATGACGTACCCACTTTTTTAATGATGTCCGGGTATATTTATAAGTCTTGTTAAAAATACCTAGTATTTTAAAACTATTTAACTCATGACCCAAGTGTGGGAGCAAGTTTACTTATAAAGTGACGCATATTTGTTTGCTTTATCGTAACTTGCCTCTTTCATTCACGTAACAATGCCCACGCACGCACGCCCATGACTTCTTTTAAAGCATTACAATAGCATTCTTATCAGTTCACCGAATACGTAGGAAATTTTTATCTTGCTCATTAATAATTAGCTTTGCAATTTGGGTATAAATGCTCAAAGTATACCAAATTAAAATAGTCTGGTTCCTTAGCCACAAGTTGAAAATAAAAGCTTTGGCACATTTAAAAAAATTCTTTTAAAAGTTTCTATTTTTTGTGTGTTGATTGTTTAATTTTCATGCTCATATTTCATAGTATGGTGATGAAATTTACGTAGGAACAGATGTTTTTAAAATAGTTTTTTTTGCAAGGATGTTTTAGTAACATATTTCCGTTCACATAATTAAATAATCGCCGAGTTAATGAAGTGTTGACGTATAAAAGAACATCGCCTACTCGCCTTAGTTTTCGACCAACATAGTTATTATTTATTTACCACCTACATCAACGACCACAAGTTTAATATATGCAGAAAAAATTTTAACCTTAAAGGATCAGTGGTCGGAAAAAGGTTACCATTTTTGTTGATATTCGGAAAGTTCATGAAAAATGGAGCATTTTTGCTTTTGGCATGTGCTGAATCGTTGCAGTTTTCGAGATAATTGCGTGTGAAATTTTGAATTTGTGTACATCTTTTCGTTGTAATACACAAACTTTTGTGAATTTTTTCGCTGAAAAATTGATTTTTGCGATTTTGAAATTAATATATTTTTTTAAACTCGTTAAGACGAATAAAATGATACCAAAATTATTCAATTTGAACAATGTTTTGGGTTATTGAAACGAAAACATGAATCAGAATTTTCGTTTCAATAACCCAAAACAATTTTCAAATTGAATAATTTTGGTGTCATTTTATTCGTCTCGTTGCGTTATAAAAAATGCTGTATTTATTTTTTCCTAAATGTTCAAAGATTTTGAATTATTTTCTTATCAATATATAGTTTTTATTGATTCAGAGAAAAGACAACCGGTGCAATCTTTTGTTGTAGTACACAAAATTTCAAAAATTTCCAACCTGTAACAGGATAATGATCTACTACCAAAAATAGGCGTATGAAAAATTTCATGAAGATATGGAAATTTTAATTTCGGCCCGGGATTTGAACCCGCAACTTATAAGTGCAATCCTTTCATACTAACCACTCGGCCATGTGTTTCGTTAGCTTATGTGTACAAGATATACTTCGTTTCACTCGTTTTGTTGAGCTGAGTCGAATGGTATTACTCGTTTGTAAAATTTCGAATTGCCTCCAATTTTCGCCAAAAAAACGCCGTGCCTGTGAAAATTGTAAAATAACTGTGAAGAAAATCTTTCCAGTTTTTCTTAAAACACCTTTTTTAAGAAAACAGAGCTTTATATCACAAAATTTTTTAAGGCTTATTACTTTTCGTGCGATTTTCTCGTTTTTCTATCGATTTTCATCAAAAGTAACCTTCAAGAAAATTGTAGAAGAAATCAAGCTCTACAACTTTGGTAAAAGAGATTTTGAACGAATCTTTCTAGAGATCGATAAAATTCACTATCACAATAAGTATCCTTACAAAAATTTTGTGACACCCAAAGCTCGGTTTTCTCGAAAAGTTTGTTTTAAGCATTAACCAACTCAATTTTTGAAAAAACTTTTATAATTCATTTGTATAAATTTATATACACACATTGTATTTTGATTGTGCATAACAGCGGCCGACTAACTCTGCTCTTTGCTGCATACCGTTATGTTTTATTGTTTCATAGTTTATTCAGGCTTAATCTACACCCACACCCTATTAGCAATTATAGTAAAGAGCCTACGCAGAAAATATTTTACACGATGTTTTGTATGCGCCCACACAGACACCCGCGAGTTTAAGCCACGCCTATTTCCATTTTTAGTTGACCTTGGCTTATGAATGAAATAATTGTGTTGTATTTATGCCATTTAGCTGATTTAGCATATTTATTATTTATCCCACATTATCTAATTTGTTGAACGTTTTTAATTTTTAATTTGTATTCGTGTTTTCTATAACCAAAAATTCCTGAACACCATGAATCAGACATCTTTCCTTCAAATAACCGTACTTTAATCGGTTTTTGATAATCTGTAAAAAAATAGGGATTAAGACTTCCTTCAACTTTTTGTTTCTCCAACCTACTTCGTACAACTTTTGTGATTATAACTTTTTTCCCATTGTTTACATCATTTGATTTTTGAATATACCCCGTTTTTCTATGCGCTAAACAATGGTGCAAAATTTTTGCACTGAGAAATACGTCAAAGGGTATAAAAAAGTTGAAGAAAGTCCAATGCCAAAAATTAACTATTTGAAAATAGAGTGAGGATCTGTCATGAAAAGTACAGGAAACCAAAGTTGCAAGAACTTTTTTCACAAAATTATCAAGAAATTCTGACTTTAAATAGGGGTCTCATTTACCTCAGGAACTCCACTTAAGAGCCGCAAATCTCAGGTTTTTTCTGGTCATTTTCTACTGGCGATCACAGTTTCTGGCGCCATTTTTGTGGCGAGTCTGAATTTCGCAAAAACAATATAATTTTGTCCTCAAGAAACCATAGGAAAAGTGAAAAACAACATTTTGTCAGGTTTCTTAAATTCACTATCATTTGTTGTTTAAGGGCAAAATGTTGTTTTTTCAATCTTTCTATGGTTTCTTGAGGACAAGCTTATATTGTTTTTGCGAACTTCGGACTCGCCACAAAAATGGCGCCAGAAACTCGTAGAAAATGACCAGAAAAAAACCTGAGATTTGAGAAGTGGCTCTTAAGTGAAGTTCCCGAGGTAAATGAGACCCCCCTTTAAAATTAAGATTTTTGGAGCAAAATTCAGCAATTATCAATTTCGTCCAAAAAAGTAGTCAACAATAAAATTTTCAACAATTTTCCTGAGTTTTTGTTAAAAACCTAATTTTTGACAGACAATAGGACGGAATGCATCACACACCGAGTGCGCATAGACTGATCGCACACAGCGTCCAGGTGTGAGCACACATCTTTTATCAAAAAATACAGGGTAACCCACGGGATTCTTTCAAATTTTCACAAAAATAGTTTAAAATTTTTTTTGACAATTTATAGAAAAAAATTTTCTCTTTCAGAATATGTAAAAATAAAAAAAATCGCATTTTTTTCAATTTTTTAGGGGTAACATCCTATTTTTAAAATTTTTCAAAATTTGTTTCAATATTATCACCATCGTGTTCCCCATAGTCGAAACCCCCCCCCCCCAAATCAGCGTTTGAAAGGCGAAAGAAAAGGTGAAAATAATTTTTGCACTGAAAATGGGGTAATTTTTGGTCAAATTAAATTTTTAACCCCTAAAAAAATTTGTTTGGAAAAAATTTTTTTCCCCCGATGCGCAACAAAATTCTGCACATGTTTTGCTTTGGTCGCAAATTCCGAATCGCTAACCGAGAAAGGTTCTTTTTGAGTTTACTTAGAATCTTCTTACAAGGTGTATAAAAAAAAATTTTGGGCGATTGGGCGGAATTTGGGCGATTTTTTCATGTTTTTTCGGCCCGACATTTTTTTCAAAAATGACCCTATTAGGGCTAATTTTATGCGGGGAATCGATTGCGCGCATTTCCAACGCTTAAAATGCTTCCCTGACCCTGAATCAGGGAATCGGAGTGTGTGTATTGAAGCTAAAATCGAAATTTTTAGATTTTTTGCCTGAAAATGACTTCTGCCCTGAAAAAAACACCCAAAAAATTTTTTGGGTGTTTTTTGACCATTTTTAAGTGTTTTCACTGTAAAAAAGCCAAAAAACATCTAAACCTATGACGTGACGTGCTGAAATTTCCTCATTTCAAAACGAGAATCAGACCTGGGTACTTAATAGATAACGAAAAAATGGTGGTGGGCTTGAATTTTTTCTATCTTGAAACTCATTTGATTTTTCTTTGTAAATTTTCATGCTTCAAACAATCTTCAACTTGGATAATTTTGGTACCATTTTATTCGTCTCATCGAGTTATAAAATGCCGTCTTTCTTCTACAGTTCAATATGTGAAAATTTGATGAACAAAATCGGTTTGACTAAATCCGCATCTTTTTCATCGATTCGTGCGACACCTTTTTAGATTGTTCATTTTCCATCCCGACTTGGAAAATGAACAATGATGTTGGAAATCTCAAAATTTTATCATTTTATACGATTACAGTAAACTAGCATCAATTCAAAATCATTATTTGCTCAAACGATTGACAACATTCGTCGTTTAGGGATGCTCTCATCAATTAAACGCGTTACGAAAAGGCACCGTCGTTTTTGAAATTTTCTTAATTTTTGCATAAGAATTTTTTACAACCTCTTTCCATAATTATACACTTAACACGGGAATACTCCTTCAATTTCTACGGTATATTTTCTTATTTTAAGCTATTCTGAACAACATTCAAAAAATTTGTTGAAAAAATTCATGTTAAATTATAAGCAAAATTAAAAATCATGATTTTTAACGTGAACTTGGCTCAGTGGTAGTGCTCCAAGATTGTAGTTTAAGGGTCTTGGGCTCGAATCTCACCTGAGTCGATTTGATTTTGCCTGTGAAAAAAGCTGGTATATTCATGGTAAGATAATTTTTTTCAAAAATTTTTGTTAAACGTTGCTCAGATAGCTGAAAATAACAGAACATACCGGAAATTTGAATGAGTATTTCCGTGTTAATGTAGTAGGAATACACCTATTGGATTCGTCAAACAGAATTAGAAACTATTTTTATTGTAAAGAAGATATTTTTCATTATTAACAGGTTAAGATCATTTTTTAGTGATTGACGAGTTGTGTTCCTTATTTCTTATTCTTCATATTGATATTCTAGAATATGCTGTATTGCTTCTTTACTTATGAATACACCGGAGTTTAGTCCAACTAGCGAAGAAGGATTACACCTTGAATCTATTCCAATAATTTTTTCAAATCCACATACTCCAGAATATACACCGGGAGAAGCNCCTTATTTCTTATTCTTCGTATTGATATTCTAGAATATGCTGTATTGCTTCTTTACTTATGAATACACCGGAGTTTAGTCCAACTACAGAAGAAGGATTACACCTTGAATCTATTCCAATAATTTTTTCAAATCCACATACTCCAGAATATACACCGGGAGAAGCTTCGAGCCATTTACAACTAGCACTTGATCATAATATGCCAACGTAAGTATAGTAAATTTCGGGGGCAAGCTACAGATCATCAATGACCAAGTCTTCCATACGGACATAGACTGGGGGGGGGGGAATTGTAGTTTCAAAGATGGATTTTAATTGTATAAAGTTTTTGTGCCAATATCTCCGCAACGACTTCAGACACCCAAACCAAAAAATATGTATAACAAGTAAACTATGCCCAACAACCCCCCTCCCCAAATGAGAAAAAACATCGATTTTACATGTCTAAAACGTTCCTTGTTAGTTGAATAAAACATATCTTTTAGAGTTTCCAAATCAACCACCACCATGAACATCTGCCATAGCCGCATGATGGATCTCCAACGTCCGGGTCCATGTCATAGTACGACTAGTTTTTGGTCCGATATTTCAGAGCGCTCAGATTCCCCGGGCGAACAAGATCGCTCCAAATCAGAATCCGACGTTGATCGACAACGTCTTTCTGTTTATCGCGAAATTGATATGTATCGGCTCCAAGATATTCAAAGCCTTACACAGGCCTCAACGTCAAATGGTTTGTTTTAGCATTAATTACAAAGTGGCCCAACAAAATGTCGTCTGAGCGATTTTGGAGCTGGAAATTTTTTTCTAAAAATGACATTTCTAGGGATAATTTTACATGGGAAATCGATTATGTGCACTCTCGAAGCTTGAAAATGCTTCGGGAATGGACATAATCGATTTCCCGTGTAAAATTACTTGACCCTGATTCAAGGTAGCGTATTGACGCGAAAATGAAAAAAGTTCGGATTCTGCTCTCAAATCCGACTATGGGTTTTTCAGGATCAGAGAAGCATGGATTTTTCTCCTGAATCAGGGTCAGGGAAGCATNTTCGGATTCTGCTCTCAAATCCGACTATGGGTTTTTCAGGATCAGAGAAGCATGGATTTTTCTCCTGAATCAGGGTCAGGGAAGCATGTTCAAGCTTCAGCAATGCACGCAATCGATTTTCCGTGTAAAATTACCCCCAGAAATGCCATTTTTAGAAAAAAATTCCATCAAAAAAACGACATTCTTTTGAACCACACTGTATAATTAAAGTTACAAAAGAGCTCACATACTGTTCCTATAATGAAATTCCCAATTCAAATATTTTGATAATTTTGAAAAAATACTCTCAAGAAAATTATTGCCCCACAATATAATTTTTAAGTGTAAACTTTGAACCAATTCATCAGATAATTTTGATTAATCACTTCAATAGACAACTTTTAATCGATGCAAAATAGAAATTCCTGCAGAGACATGCATGTTTTCGTTGTAATAAGTGCATGTTTTCGTTGTAATAAACAAACTTTCAAATCGCCAACTTCGCACGTCACTATCTCAAAAACAACAACGATTCAGAATTTGCCGTAGAAACAAAAAAACTTAATTTTTAATGAATTTGCCGAATATCAACAAAAAATGGAAACTTTTTCCCGACTTGACTGGCCCTTTAACACTGTAATACTTTTTTGTGCTAAGTGACTTTTTTTGGGAATCCCCAAAATTGGTAGTTTTGATTCCATTTTTGTCGAGGCATTTTTTGAAGATTATCGTTTTACTAACATGGTCATATCTTCTCGTAGGAAATGAAATAAGACTTCGTTAACCACTCAATATAAAGGTTGAAATCAGCGTTACAACTTTTATATAGACACCTATAGCAAGTTTTCGCTTCAATAAAAAGTTAATTGCAAATCTCTCCAAAAACTCTGAATATTTTGCCTGAGTTTTGACAAAGATTGGGTTTGTTGTCCCGGTTACGAGGATTTTCAGACAGATGTAGCCCAGATTCCGAGGAAAATTTTTTGGTTTTTTTAAAAGTTGTCTAACAATGGAAGTTACTAGCTATTTTTCGCAGGCAAAATCAAATCGACTCAGGTGGGATTCGAACCTGAGGCCCTTAGACTCGAATCTTGGAGCACTACCACTGAATCAAGTTCACAATAAAAAATAGAATTTTTAATTTTGCTTATAATTTAACATAAATTTTTTTTCTCGTAATCTGGGCTGCATTTTCAAGAAGATCACTTTGGCTGAAACCCCTCAGAACCGGGTCAAAAAAGTCCAATTGTCGAAAACCCGGTAAAAAAATCCGGGTATGTAGTAAAAATTTGCGAATAACTTTTTATTGAAGCGAAAACTTGCTATAGGTGTTAATATAAAAGTTGTAGCGCAGATTCTTAGCTGTTCAATGAGTGGTCGATGAGGTCTCAATCAAATTCCTACGAGGAGTTATGGCCATAGAACTAAAACGATCTTTTCGGTGATTCATGATTGGCTGATTGTAAGCTAGACTTGTCACTCACCATCTTTGTTAATTTTTTTATAGAAATCTTGGAGCTGGTGAGACTCAATCAACAGGATTCCAAAAACTGATACTTTTTTGAAGTAATTTTATGGAAAAATATCTTCTAAAGGCTTAGGCTTAGCTTTAGGCTTAGGCCTAGGTTTAGACTTAAGCTTAGGCTAAGGCTTAACCTTAGGCTTGGGCTTAGGCTTAAGCCTAGGTCTAAGTCTTTAGAGGATATTTTTTCATAAAATTACTTCAAAAAGTATCAGTGTTTGAAATCCTGTTGATTGCGTCTTCCCTGGGGGAAAAGCTCCGGAATTTTTTCTCTTGATAACCATATGAAAAATCATCATTTGCGCGATTTCTTTCTCTCCCAAAATTTTTTTTCATTTAATTTGAAGGATCCCTCGTCTCATGCAGAAACAGTAAAGCACATGCTGATCGTCATCTTCACGCACAACGCTCGTCGATTTCTGTGCTATGCCTTGCTGTCTCGCTCTCTACATATGGGAAAACATACATAAAGCTTAAACTACAGATCATCAGACATCATGGAAAAAGAATGCTCAACAAACAACTGAAGAGAAAAAAGATACAAGGGTCAACAAGTNGCCTTGCTGTCTCGCTCTCTACATATGGGAAAACATACATAAAGCTTAAACTACAGATCATCAGACATCATGGAAAAAGAATGCTCAACAAACAACTGAAGAGAAAAAAGATACAAGGGTCAACAAGTTTCATTCCCAACAGACAGCCAACAAAAGAAAAGGGAAATAGTGCCAAGTGTGTAGCTTTTTAGCCAAGGAATCAAATTACATAAAAGAAGAGATGCCTTGAAACACACGCATGCCGGCAGTCTCCAAAAAGTGTGCGGCATAGACAGCATCGAGAGTTTCTCATTTCACCTCTGAAAGCCGGCCACATCCAATTGAGAATACGTTGGCCCCAGCCAGCCCAGTTGCCCCGGTCGAGAATGAGGAGTCGACCGTGGGCGGAACAAGCAATGTCGTCGGGGACAGAGTGGCAGAAGTGGGGCGAGAGTGTTTGCGGAAGCAAGCCGAGGTCGATTAGAGAGCCCGACTTGTGTTCAGCCGGCTGTCAGAAAGGAGACAATGAAGAAATTTTGTGTTGCCGTCGCCCACATACTTTTACATTGCTTTTTCTTCTCTCCCTTCCTCCATTTCCGCCGCCTCCGCACATTTGTGCTTACGCAAGTGCTGCATTGACGTGACCCTGCGCAGCGCCGTTCTAAGTCGAATATTTTTCTCTTTATTGTTTGCCGGGTTAGGTTGAGTTTCAAGTGGATCCTTCCTCAAATAGCCTTCACGGCAATTAAGATGTTTTTTCGGGTAAACAAGATAATTTTAATAAGGAGGTCAATTTGACAACAAGTACTCCATGAGCTCGATATGTGATTTTTATTTATAACTTGCTCATTCATATTTTTGCGCTAGGCACTCTAATAAGAAAGAAGAAATCAATTTTTCGAATTACATTTTCGGGATCAAAGTTCAGAANCAAGATAATTTTAATAAGGAGGTCAATTTGACAACAAGTACTCCATGAGCTCGATATGTGATTTTTATTTATAACTTGCTCATTCATATTTTTGCGCTAGGCACTCTAATAAGAAAGAAGAAATCAATTTTTCGAATTACATTTTCGGGATCAAAGTTCAGAACAAATGAATGATTTTTTGTCCTCGGGATTTTTCTATGAGTAACATATTGTTCAATAAGTGTTGCGTGCTACTTTTTTGTCACCCAGGTAACAAAAAAGGAAAAAAATTAAATCGATTCAAGTGGGATTCGAACCCGAGACTCTTAGATTTGAATCTTGAAGCACTACCACTGAGCTAAGTTCACGATAAAAATCGGATTTTTCATTTTGCTTATAATTTAACAAAATTTCAACCAACTTGGAGAACCTTATCTACTACTGAAAATTTTTTTGCCGAAAACGGTTTTTCGAAGCCCGCCAGGTGACAAAAAAGTAACGTGCAATACTTATTGAACAATGTGCCCCAAAAAAGGGGTAATTTTTGATTTTGCGCGAAGTTAGAAAAATTCCAGAATTTGAAATTTTTTCATAAAAAATGATGTTCTACAAAGTTGTTCACCGTGATCTCAGGAATTCAATGAGCTATCTCTCAGCCCAATCAGATTTAAATTGACCGAGATATGGCTTTAAAACGAAAAAATACGGGAATAATACATTTAAGGCCATATCTCGGTCAATTTAAACCCGATTGGGCTGAGAGATAGCTCATTAAATTCCTGAGATCACGACGAACATCTTTATAGAACATCATTTTTTACGACAAAATCTAAAATTCTGGCATTTTTCTAACTTGCGATCCTCTAAGTGACTAGTGCTCCAAAATATTAATTAGCATGTTCGTGAATAGTTCGTCGTAAAAGTTTTTGTCTTATCTTTTTCTTGTTCTTATTCATTGACATTTAAGCGCCGCTGATCACGCTCGAACCTCACTCAACGCCTAGTGCATGCGTTCTTCCTGGTAGCACTTATCATACGGACTCACTTCCACACCAAGAAATGTCAACAGTGGTAGCAACATCTGTGGCCGAAATCGTTGCGCCATCCCCTCCAGCTAGTGAACTGAACGCCGTTCAATTAAAACCTGGATCGCCGGTCGATTCCCTCCCCAAGCCAGACAGCTTAAAAAGTAACACAATCACCTTGAAGAACAACCAACAAATGACTTGCTTGTCGATATTGGACAATGATTATCTCAAAACGCCGACCGTGCCGGATTTGCTTAAAACACCCACCATTCTCGGGTCTCCAACTAAGTCGAACTCTTCGTATATGGCACATGCCGACGAGTTAAACACACCTGGACTTTGTCTTAGCTCATGCACACCGAAAAATGCACCGCAAGCATTTTTTGGGGATCACGAACCACTTTTAACAGGTAATGAAAACAAAAAGTCAAAAAGCAATTTTATAAAATTCAATACCATCTTTAAGAAATAATAATGTTCATATTTTAGCTAACATCGAAATTTCAACGGTCGTCTCACAAACACCCAGCACAGCAGGTAAGAAAATTTTAAATAATCTTCGAAAATTAGTACAGGGTGATTAAAGAAAAAGAGAACTTTGCGATTTTTAAATTTTCAATACACATGCCTCCTCCCTGATTCAGGGAGGACGCATTTGTATTGAAACGAAAATATGCTAATTCAGGAAAGCTTTTTCAAGGCTCGAGAGTGTGCGCAATCGATTTCTCGCAAAGATTTTCAAGTTTTTAATTTTCACCAAAATAATGCTATAGGGGGTTTTTCTATGTGATAAATCAATTGCGCACATTCCCGAACCTTGAAAACACTTTTCTGAATTACCCTATTTTCGCTTCAATACATATGCCTTTCCATGAATCAGGTCAGGGAAGCATTTTCAAGGTTCAGCAATGCGCGTAATCGATTCCTCGCATAGAAAAGCCCATATATGGTTATTTTGGTGAAAATAAAAAAACTTGAATTTTTGAAAAAATCGCAAAATTCTCTTCTCTTTGTTTGAATCACCCTGTACAAATTTTTAAATAATGTACAAAAATATTGAGTCGTTCGGAAAATAACAGACTTTTACAGATTCAATCGTATCGTTATAGAAATGACTCCTCCGGGGAGGGAGGTTCTATGCGGGGAATCGATTGCACACATTACCGAAGAGTGAAATGGTCTGTATATTGAAACGAAAACCCGAATTTGAATTCTTGAAAGAATTTTTGAAAAATTTCACGGCTAATCGATAGAGCGCTTAGAAAAAATGTAGTACATCTAAAAACGGTAGTACCCCAATTTTCGTGAAAAACATATTCTTCGTTTTTGAGGAAATTTAGTTCAAAGTTGGCTAAATTTCAGTCAATTTATGCAAATTTCGATCAGTTTTACCAAGTTTCCTCAAAAACGAAGAATTTGCTTTTCACGAAAATTGGGGCACTACCGTTTTTCGATGCTCTTCGATTGGCGGTGGAATTGTTCAAAAAAAAACCCTTTAGGAATTCAAATTCAGGTTTTCGTTTCAATAAACAAACCATTTCACGCTTCGGCAATGATGCAATCGATTCTCAGCATAGAAAAGCCTCCCGAAAGAATCATTTTACAATTGAATTTTGCAGAAGTCGGTTATTTTCCGAACGACCCAATACTTTTGATGATAAACTAAAAAATAGAACAAAAATTTTTTTCCTCCAGTCACCTTTAAATATAAATATAATTACACCTAGGTTGGAATTAAGAGTAAAATTATGAGAAATGCTAGAAAATAATAGGTTGTCGCTCAGAAACGAACCCACGCCTTTTATGTAATCAAACATTTTACAGCAATTTCCGAGCTCGGTGGACATAACCATTTTTTTGTTAAACTATATAAATATAGCTGATTCTCAACTTTTGACTTAGACATTAATTTATAATCCTCCTAATTTTTAATTCTTGCCTTAACTAAAATGAATAGCATAAAAAATTCTATAGTAGCATCCCTTGGGAAATTTAAAATTTACAAAATACCTTTACCACTTTTTTGTCCAAAAAATTGAATTTTGGTCAAAAATCTAATTTGATCAAAAAATTGAATTTTGTCCAAAAATCGGTATTTTACCCATTTTAAATTCTGTTTTTAGTATCATCCGGACCAGCAACATCATCAACGAATACTAATAGCCAATATGAGGCGACTATTGCAAAAGACCAGAAGGCAACCTCCTCCTTTACCTTTAAAGGCACCATTAGTGCAAGCCTGCCGGCATCTTTTTCACAAGTAAATTCACCCGGTAAGTAGATTTTTTTCTTTTTCTTCTTTATGTTAGGTCATTGCGGAGTGACGTAGCAACCCGAAAAAAACCGTTTTACACTATCGTTCGCCGAACAGTGATTTGATCTTGTGCCGGAAAGTCGCTCAAATTTGTTTCAAAATTTTTTTTTGGCGAACTAAAACGAGTCGACTTTTGAAGTTTTCCTGCATCCTTAGAGCAAGCACAAGGACACACTTATTTTGTTTTCAATTATGCAATTAATTCTGAACTTACCGAACTCCGGTTCTAAATTGGACCTGAACTTTTGTATAGCAAGTCTATCAGGTCGTCCTTGACGACCCGTGACGTAATGTATTTTTTAGAATGTCTCCTTTATCGACAATTCGATTTTCTCATTTGATTTGTTTTTGGCCAAAATTCTATTTTTAGCCAAAATTCGATTTTTTTACCAAAATTCAATTTTTTTGGCCAAAAATACATTTTTTTCCAAAATTCGATTTTTGACCAAAATTAGATTTTTTGAACAAAATTCAATTTTCTAGCCGAAATTCGATTTTTTTAACAAAATTCGATTTTTTACCAAAAATTAGTTTTTTTTCTAAAATTCGAAATTTGATTTTTTGGCAAAATTTTGAACTTACCAAACTCCCGGTTCCAAGCTGAACTTGAACTTTTGTATAGCAAGCCTAACAGGTCGTCCTTGACGACCCGTGACGTAATGTACCTCGTAAAATGCCTCTACGTAACCTTTATCGACAAATTTCATCTCCGGAACACGCACACAAAAATGATCTGCTTTTTTTCTCACGAGAATTCAGAAATAGACGGAAACAAGAAATTTGTGTCGCCTTTTCTTCAAGCGCGGATTCATCAGTGCACGCGACCAAAAAAAATGTCCGCGCTTAAATTACTGTATAATGTGTGATGAATTTATAGGCTTGAGCGCCTCCATCTTCCAGTTCTCGCCAATCGTTGAGCATTTTCTGCAGTCCTTCACCCGAAACCAGAATCTACCCGTGTTGCAAGTGGATGCCAGAACTCCACATCCATCTGAAGTTCCAGATCTCATGAAGGTGTGCTCTTATTTCTCGCCGACTTAATGAGATTATTTTTAGGTTGTGAGAGTTATGGGAGACGAGGACAAGAAGGATGGCTTGGTTGCGGATCCACATCACTTTAATCATGCCAGCTCATCGTCTTCAAATCTAGCAGTCACCCGGCATCAACATAATCATGATTGTCCATCGGTAAATTTATAACGCTTTTAATAATTCCCATCATTTTTTATATTAACACGGGAATGCTCCTTCAAAAGTATTCCCGTGTTAAAATTTTTAAATACAAGGTGTTCCAAAAAAAGTGGAATTTTCGTGATTTTTCATGAATTTGTGTATTACAACGAAAACATGTACTTTAAAATTTCAAACACAATTTTCTCGAAAACTACAACGATTCAGAGCATGACGTAAAAACAAAAAATGCTCCATTTTTCATGAACTTTCCGAATATCAACAAAAATTGGCAACTTTTTTCCAACTGGACTGGTCTTTTAAATCATGTTTATAAAAAATAGCCTCAAACGATGGCTAGTTACTATTTTTCCGAAAAGATTGATTAAATCCCATTTTCTCTTAATACGATAATTCAAAACTGGGAATTTATCTCCGACAATTTCAAACACTTGGAGAGAGAAGAGAAAAACAAATAAATTAGGGCAATGTGAACAAAGTGCAATCATTTTTCACGAACTGTATATTTTGAAAAGAAAGTGTATATTTTGCACTACCACTAAAATCATGTACAATTTTTGCAACTTTTCGCTTCAATACACAGGCTTTCCCTGAATCAAGGAAGTGTTTTTTCGCTTCGAAAATGTCAAACTCAGATTGTCCACATTTTTTTACCCCTAGAGGGGTCATTTCCAGGAAAAAAATTTTTTTAATTTTTCACGTGGATAGCCCCTTCCCATTGTGTAATACTTTTTTACACCCATAATTTTTAGGCCAATTCCAAATGTGCTAATACAAACGCGAATCATTTCAATGGACAGCCACCACACTCATGTAGCACACTCTATGCAGAAGTGAAGCCAGAGCATTGTCGGACTCATATCTGTGGGCAGGTTCCCTTGAATTTAACCGGTGCTCCTGGACAAATGCCACAACGCTATCAGGTTCGTAGCAAAATGCCTTGTTCATTTTATGAAAATTTAAAAAATCGATTAAAATTCAAAAAAGTTTGCGTATTACAACGAAAACATGTACACAAATTCAAAATTTTCTCGAAAACTTATGATAACAAATATGTCTTTAGATTCATCAAAGCATTAGCTGCAGTGTTATCCCAGTGCCGCCTCCACATGCTGGCTCGCATGGACATTTCCAGCATCGTGGCAGTAATCAGCATTTTCCCTCGTGTACGTATGCTAATTGTGAACATTCGAATTCTGTAACAAGTACTTCTGCAAATGCTTCCCAGGCATCAAGACCACCATCGAATGCTTCGGATCATCGCCCACTTAACTTTCAGCCGAAAACAGAGCCCATCGATGACTACTATCAACCAGGTTCTATGGCGTCTTTTGGTCAACCAGGACCGATGTTTGGTGGACATGGTAAGCCAATTCTTAACAATTATTTACAATTCATATTACTTTTAGATAACTTCAATCATAATTCTTTCAACGATAATAATTTGTTTGTTGCACCGATGTCAACCGGAGGAAGCTCGCCCGATAAGCCAACTACGTCCAGACCAGCTATACGTCGTCCGTTGAACAGGCCGTCAAAGACGCCACTGCAAGACCGACCCCATAAGTGTCCTATTGATGATTGTGATCGGCGTTTCAGTCGTTCTGACGAGCTTACACGGCATATTCGCATTCATACTGGACAAAAACCATTTCAAGTATGTGTTATTCATACAAGATAACGTAAAAATGCTAGGTTCTTGATCACACATGGCCAAAGAGAGGGAGTCTCCCCTGTCCCCTAACCAATCCGGCAAAAAAGGCCAAAAATAGGACTAATCTGGCACCGGAGCAGCCGGATTGGTTCCTTTTTTGGTCCCGTTTTTGACTAAACTTTTCGAAAAAACATAAGGGGAGACCAAGGCAACTTTGAAGGACCCAACTCTGCATCAGACCCTCTCCCCTCTTTGCCCACCTATGTTCTATTCGTATTTTGGGGTCCATTATCCCTTCCTTGCCCACGTATGATGGTCATGTTAAATATTTATTTAATTTTAGTGTCGGATTTGCATGCGCTCATTCTCTCGGTCGGATCATTTAACAACCCACGTTCGAACGCACACCGGTGAGAAACCATTTTCGTGTGAAATGTGTGGAAGGAAATTTGCTCGTTCGGATGAAAAGAAGCGTCATGCTAAAGTTCACGTTAAACAAAAGGTAACATACAGTTTTGACTTTTTGATTTTTATCATTTTGTTTTTAAGAAAAAGACTTCTGTTGTCGGAGGTCCTGTACCCGGTCAAGCATCCGGTTCATCAACTTCTACGCAACCATACCATTCTAGTCCATAAAGCATTCCCTGATGATCTTCTTTTTTCTATTTGTGTTGTGCAGTAACGCTAAACTTTGACTCCGAAGCTCTAGCAGGTTGTATTTCTGTGATGTTTTATCAAGATCGGAACTACGACACAATAGAGGGAGGAGCCTGAAAATTTTTTTTGGAAATGACCCCTCTAAAGGTAAAAGTATGCGGGGAATCCGAATTTGACATTTTCGAAGAAAAAACATTTCCCTGATTTAGGGAAGGCGTATTGTGTATTGAAGCGAAAAGTCGCAAAAATGTGATTTTTGCCTAAAAACGACCCCTTTTGGGGTAAAAATGTGTGGGGAATCCGAATTTGACATTTATAAAATTCCTCGGATTCAAGAAAAGCTATATTCGAGGAAATAACATACATTTGTACCCCAAAAGAGGTCGTTTTTAGGCAAAAATCGCATTTTTGCGACTTTTCGCTTTAATATACAATACGCCTTCCTTAAATCAGGGAAGTACCCCCTCCCCCCCAAACATCACCAAAATGTCAACTCGCTAAAGTTTCAAAAACGAACGTTAAAAAGGCATAGATTTTTACAGGTTGTACTTTTCTTTCAAATCAGGTATTTTAGAAAAGTTTTTTCCTCTTTTCATATTTGAATTTTTGTACTTTCTCTTAAATCTGGTCAATTCTACGGTTGTAATTTCCTCAAAATTCTATCGAATTTTATTTATATTTTTAATTTATATATTCTTGTTTATTAATGCATTATAATAAACTATCAGAGAAAAACAGATTAGTTAGGGGCCCCGCTAGTTGGTGTCGTACTGTTGTACCTTTCTGTCGTACCGTGGTACGACAAAAGTACAACAACTTGCGACCTTGTGTTGTACTTTTTTCGTTCATTTTAAATGAAAAGTACGATAACTTGCGACCTCATGCGTTAATACAACAACTTGTGTCCGGCCTTGAATGCAAGAATTTTTTAATTTTTTAATTTTTTAACACGGAATACTCCTTCAAATTTCCGGTATATTCTATTATTTTTTAAGTTATTCTGAGCAACATTCAAAAAAAATTTTTTTTAAAAAGTTATCTAACCGTGTACCAGCTTTTTTTCGCAGACAAAATCAAATCAATTCAGGTGGGATTCGAGACCCTTAGACTTGAACCTTGGAGCACTACCACTGAGCCAAGTTCACGTTAAAAATCGTGATTTTTAATGTTGCTTATAATTTAACGTGAATTTTTTTAACAACTTTTTTTTCAAAAAATTTTTGTTGACTGTTGCTCAGAATAGCTGAAAATAACAGAATATACCGGAAATTTGAAGGAGTATTCCCGTGTTAAACAAAATTTCTAGTATGATGTCATATAATTTTCATAGAAAGACACCAATCTTATCAGCTATAAAAAATGCCAAACGTTAAGGTTCAAATGTTCTTTGGTTCTTATCAACAGACGTCAATTTGAGTGCTATATTATTAGGTCAGGGAATGTAAAAAATATTTAAAAATTTACTAACATAATATTTCCGGTGTGAACTCTTAATTTGCGTTGGTTGATCAGAAATGGAGATTTTTTAATGCTAAAATGGATGTTCTATTGATAAAGCCCATTTAAGGGGCCCGACCAATTTTGCGCAGAATTTTTTAATTCTGTTCAAACTGAAACATAGGTCGGCAAGGGGAAGGAAGTCTCTCCCCTGACCGACGCACTCATGGACCCAAAATTGAAGGGGGACTATCGCATGGATCCAAAATTGAGGGGGACCACTGCATGGGCCCCGCCGAACATATGAGGTGGCCAAAAAAAGGTAGGCAAGAGAGGGAGTCTCCCCCTGACCCGCTCACTCATGGACTTAAATTTGAGGGGGAACACCTCATCGGAGGCCCTCTCCCCCCCCCCCCCCCCCCCGCCTTGCCGACCATGAACTGAAAGTTCAAATTGGGGCGATCAACTGTTGCGTTGGAAGTAAATTCAGAATCGTCAACCCTTCGGAGAGATTTGCAAAACAAAATTGCATGAAAATTTTTAACGAGTTTGTGTATTGAAGCGAAGGGATTGACACTATGTGAATTTGATCTGTGTATTGAAACGAAAATTATTTAAAAAAATCAATTTTCACACCGATTTTTAAAATTTTCATTAAAAAACATTCGTCATTTTTGTATAATCCTATAAGACGAATAAAATGACACCAAAATTATTGTTTTGTGTTATTGAAACGAAAACATGAATCAGGATTTTCGTTTCAATAACTCAAAACAATTTTCAAATTGGATAATTTTGATGTCATTTTATTCGTCTCATTGGGCTATGAAAAGTGGCGCTTTTCTTTTTTAATTAAAAATGACGAATTATATAAAAATGACGAATGTATGTATCAAAATTTTCCTTGGAAGTTGGGCTAACTTTTTTTCAATAATTGTCCTTGACAAAAAGTTTCGTAACAGGGTCAAAAATGGCGATCTTTGCCAAAAACTTGACCAAAAATCAGGGTATGCCTCGAATCGGAGTTTTAATTGAAGCGAAAACTTGCTATACGTGTTAATATAAAAGTTGTAGGGCAGATTCTCACCTTTCACATAAGTGGCCAGCGAGCTCTCAATTCAATTCGTACGAGAAGTTAGGCATGTTCTGAATCGTTGTAGTTTTCGAGATAATTACGTTTGAAATTTTGAATTTGTGTACAAGCTCTTCGTTGTAATATACAAACTTTTTTGAATTTTTTGCGGAAAAATTGATTTTTGCATCGATTTTTTCAATTTTCATAAAATGAACATTGTAGCAATTTTTTATAGCTAAATGAGGCGAACAAAATGACATTAAAATTATCCAATTTGAACATTGTTTTGGGTTATTGAGACGAAAATCCTGATTTCATGTTTTCGTTTCAATAGCCCAAAACAATGTTCAAATTGGATAATTTTAGTGTCATTTTATTCGTCTCATTCAGCTATAAAAAATTGCTACAATGTTCATTTTATGAAACTTTAAAAAATCGATGCAAAAATCGTTTTTCTGCAAAAAATTCAAAAAAGTTTGTGTATTACAACGAAGAGCTTGTAACAAATTCAAATTTCAAACGCAATTATCTCGAAAACTATAACGATTCAGAACATGCCGTAAAAACAAAAAATGCTCC
>OZJO01014060.1:0-11406 GCA_900406225.1 Acrobeloides nanus | reverse complement strand
CATATAGTGAATCGATCCAGAAAGATATCGAAATGGTTTTCCATCTTTTAAAAATTGATGATTTGTGTAATCTACAGAAAATGTTCCAGCATGGGATCCATAGAATATGGAAAATAAGATCAAAAAGACTAGATGCATGTTTGATTTGGAACAGCCAAAAATTGATTAGGTAGAATCGAAAAGGAAGTTTATATATCTATTATTCGATTATTAGGTACATAATCGATTTTATTGCCATATTTCGGCGTCGATGTAAGGGTGTGATTTTAGTGTTATATCAGGATAGCTGATAAAACAAGCATCCTTGTTTTATTCCAATTTCACGTGCATTAGAAAAAAATAAGCACATTAAAAAATCGATTAGGATTGGCCCACTTTAGCCCATATGTCAGGTATATACTTAAAATTTTAATTGTTTTCATCTTGCTCTTGCTTGTTAGCTAGGCAGATTTCCCAAAAACTATTTTTGTCTCAATAATGAAACACAGCTAAGATTCAAAATTAGACTTCTTGTGGTTTTTAAGTTATCGAGTTTGTTGTAGATTTTGTACCTTTCGGAGTAAAAGATTTGAACAGTTCAAACCACACAAAGCAAAGTTGACTCGGGCAAAACTTCAGGAGTTGGGCTGGGAAGTGTTACCATATCCAGCATATAGCCCTAACCTTGCACCCTCTGATTACCATCTCTTCAGAGTTTAAAGGCTGATCTGAACGAACAGCACTTCGATAAAAATGAAGTTGTTATAAAACGGCTTCAAAACTTTTTTGATCAAAGCCCCATATTTTCTACGAGGAAGCTATCCGAAATTTGAGTACAAAATGAGCAACAGGGTTTAAAAAATTTTTTTTTGAAAAAATCGAAAAAAATTATCTTGGTTCCCCTTATGCTTTTGCCCAAAATTTTGGAAAATTTTCGAAAAAAACATAAGGGAGTCAAGGTAAATTTTTCGCCTGCAAAAGTCAAAATTTTTGGGTGGGGTGTTTGTACATGTGTGCTCCACATCAATTGCACGTGCATAAGTTTTTTTCTTGCGAACGACAAAAATCTTTTATCGGATTCACAAAAAATAATCGGGATCCACAAAAAGAAAAGGGTTAGCCTCTTTTCTTTTTTAAAAGTTGTAAGTAAGATTTGGGAGGGGCACCTGGGACGAGTGCCCTCTCTCGTGAGCCGAAATTAAAAATCCTAATCATAAGGGTCCCCTTATATTTTTTGGGAAAAAGTAGCCTTTTTTGGGAAGTGCTCACCCTCCCCGAGCATACTCTGGGGGGGGGGAGCACTTCCAAAAAAGAGTTCAGCATACTCATAAATAGATGAATATGCTGAGCTCTTAAAGCGTGTGACAGTTGTCATTTTATTAGGAAGAGTAAGTTTATTTTTTTAAACTTATTTCTAAACAAACACATTTTTATCGTACAAGGAACAATCACGAGTTTAAGTACAAGATTGTTTATTTTTTCATTTAGAATATTATTTTCCCATCTGAAGAACATTTCTTGTTGGCATGTAACTACTGATAACAATAGAAAAAAATAGAAAACTAATTCTATCAAATACTATTTACCTTTCTAGCCATTTATGTGTATTTAATAGCTTTTGGATTATATACAGGACCGGAACAGTTTTTTGCACAAAAAATCTTCTGAAACAGCCTTAATATTATACAAATTTCGTTTAGAAACTTTTTATAAAGTTTTAATTCAAAAATAACGGCGGGGTCGTGTTCCCCGCCGAAAAACGCCCTTTGATAGCCCCTTAGCGCTCTTGGACACCGCGACGTGCCTAAACTTACAGATATTCTTGACGATTTGGTGTTTCTCGACCTCTTGAAACCGTGAACATCCCAATCAGGGCTTTAGCGGAACACTTCTATATGGTTCAATTAAATTCCTTTGTTCCGGTTCTATATAAAAATTTTCTTATTTGACAAAGATTAAATAAACAACCAATATGAATAAACCTATAATAGTAGCTATTGTAGTTAGATACTAAAGCGAAGGGCGGAGATTCGCCACATATGCGTCTTTAAACGTTCATGATGAAAACAAATTCATTTATAGCAAAAATCATAACCAGACAATTGTTTCAAACTGCTTGTTATCAAAGCCCTCGATTTCTTCGATTTTCCGGTACTCGGTTTTTATTCTATCGCATTTTATTCCCCTTCAGCTTCGATGACCTTTTCCTGAGAGATATTCAACATGGATCAAGCAGGAACAATCTCTTTTAGAATCATAAGAAATGGCGATTAAGTTTTGCTGCTGTTTTGGGGTTTTCTGTGCGAAAAATCTTGTTAGTTAATGTTGAAAAATCACGTACACAACCACATCGCTTTGATAAATCGCTCAAACGATAAGTTTTGGCGGAAAGCAGTGACGTAGCCACAGGAAGAGGGTACCAAGGGTACCGGTACCCCCCCCCCCCCCCCCCCCTTACGGGTCGAAGGCCCGAAAACCATAAGGGTCCCCCCTTATGGTTTAAAAAAAGGTACCCCCTCCTAAAAAATTTCTGACTACGTCACTGCCATAGAGTTATATAATGGTAACTATATCGAATAAATTATTTGTGTCTATTTCAATAATGGCAACGATCGTCCATCTGTTCGTCTCTTCTAAGCCGTTACAACCACAAAGTCATTTTTACCACACCTAATACAGGAGACGAGAGTTGGGTCTTCCATGTAAACTTTTGACACAAAAGACAGTGGGTGGGACCAGGAGAGAAGCCATCTCCCGACCCAAGGCTAGATCCACATAGAAAAAAGTTAATGTTGGGACATGGATGGTGTTATCTATTGGGAGTTTCTGGATTTAAAGACGACACTTACCGCTGTCGTATACAGTCAACAACTCGATAAAGTGGCTGAAGCTGTTCGTACAAAGAGACCTGAGAAGACTAAGATTATACTCCAACACGACAACGCCAAACCACACATAGTAAAGTTGACTTGGGCAATACAATATAATTTGAACAAATTTATTGAAAAAATTGAAGAAATTTTTTGAAGAGTACCCCCATAAAAGGGTACCCCACATTGCTCTAGTGAGATCGAATCTATGGGCTCAACTTTGATTAACTTGCTATATCGGAAGGTCAGCTTCTCTACCAAACTGTGCTACGAGTAACAACTTTTCTCCATCTTTCTCATGTAACAAACTATAATGAATTATTTAGAATTCTAACTCTAGCCAATTCTAATGTTATCTTTGTGATTATGTGTATAAGTATTAACACTCGGATTGTCAAGCGCGCCAAACGTTCATTTTGGTGCAGTTTTTTGCGCTGAACACGATGCTGCAAAAATTTTTTGAAAAAAACTCACTTNAAAAAAACTCACTTTAGGTGGGTCTAGAGCCCCATCTTTACAGATACCTTGTTAGAAAAATATCTTTTTAGTATTTTGAGCATACCTTCTCGTAGGAATTGTTTTGAGAGATGGTTGACCACTCAGTTGAAAGATGAGAATCTGCCCTACAATTTTATCAAACATCTCTAGAAAGTTTTTGCTTCAATAAAAAAATTATACTCAAATCTTTGAGGCATACCTTGATTTCATTGATGGGTTTTTGACAAAGATCGGCATTGTTGACCCGGTTACAGAAATTTTTGTCAAGGACAGTTATTGAAAAATTTGTAGTCTAGACTCCCAGGAGCATTTTGGTATATTGGATTTGGTATGTTAGTACAAGAATTTTTGTGTTAAAGCTAATTTATTCTTGAAAAATGGTGATTTTCGATATTTTTAGCGTAGCAAAATCCCAAAACCTATGTTAACTTATTTCTTTTTGCCAAAAAATGAGTTGTTTTACCGTTTTGGGGTATGGCCAACAATTTCTGATCGCTTTTGAGCGAATATGTTAACGCCTTAAAAATCTACCATTTTTGCTCTGAACCTGGACCACGAATCTGGACCGAAAAATAAAGTTTTTCAAAATTGGTCTAAAATGATTGTTGTAAAAAATACATTCTTAGGGGTAATTTTATGCGAGAAATCGATTCGCGCATTCCCGAAGCATGAAAACGCTTCCTTGACCCTGATTCAGGGAATGGGTGGGTGTATTGAAGCGAAAATCATTTCTAAACAAACACATTCTTATCATACAAAGAAACAATCACGAGGCTAAGTACAAGATTATTTATTTTTTCGTTTAGAATTTTAGTTGTCCCATCTGAAGAACATTCTTGTTGGTACCTAACTACTGATAACAATAGAAACCCAATTCTGACAAATTCTATTGATCTTTCTAACCACCTATGTGTATTTAATAGCTTTTGATTATTTAAAGGATTGAAATAGTTAATTTTCCACAAAACATTTTCTGAAATAACCTTAATATTATGCGAATTTTCGTTTAGAAACTTTTTAGAAATATGATTGAACTCTCTTTTCTTATCATTTAACCAAAAGATGTGGACCAAAAGACTAATTTCTTCTTCTTATAGGTATAAAATAAGTAAAAGTGCACTATTAGGAGTCAATTTCAGCTAGTATGTCGTTGAACAAGGCCTATTTAGTCCTAGATATAGTCCGTTTTCATGGAATTTAATAAAAGTTTGCAAATGGATGGCTAAGCGATAGGAGGCGCTAATCTGAAAGTATGAGTTTGACTTTTTTTCAAAAAAATTTTTGCCAAAGGGGTATTTTTCGGCGGGTAAAACGATCCCGTCATTATTTTGGCATGAAACATCTTCTGAAACAATCTTAATGTTATGCGAATTTTCGTTTAGAAACTTTTTAGAAAGTTTTCATGCAAAAATAACGACGGGATCGTGTTCCCCGACGAAAAACGCCCTTTGGAAAAATCTTCAATTTGAAAATACTTTTCTGAAATCGACATGGTAGGGATTGAACTCAGGTCTTCAGATTGGTGAATCGCGCCTTCTATCACCTGCCATTCATTTGTTAGTTGAATCACCCGCGGAAGCGAATTATAGCGCAAGTTGGTTAAGCTTCTGACCCCAGAGCGGTGGAATTTTTTCAGAGTTTTAGATGAGTGTTGAAATTACTTATCTCCCACCAAAGTTTCACATTTTTTGTTCGACTTTTGTGACTACTGACTCATTTTACAAAAAATATCCTAGTTTACATTTTAAGTTTTGTGAGATAGCCCCTTAGCGCTCCTGGACATCGTGATGTCCCTAAATGATTTGGTGTTTCTCGACCTCTTGAAACCGTGAACATCCAGTCAGGGCTGTAGTGGAACAGGACCGGAACAGTTATATGGTTCAATTAAATTCCTTTATTCCGGTTCCGGTGAATTCCGATCATGTTGGCTGTTCCGCTACAGCCCTGATCCCAATGTTCCATGATTAGTGTTTTTCCGACACTGGTATTGGCTCGGATTTTACGATTTCCAGGACTTTCAGAATTTTTATTATTTTCAGGATTTTAAGAATTTTTTGAATTTTTGGGATTTTCAGTATTCTCAAGAAATGATTGATTTTCCGGACTTTCTTGGCATTGAAAAAAACTAAATTTCCCGATAAAGACGTTGCAAAACTATTTCGTTTCAAAACGTTTTTCCTATGTGATTTTTTGGACTATTAGCTAATCACATCACGCTCTTTATGGAGAAACACACCAAGCAAAATTGATAAGAATGGAAATAACACTATATACGTGTCCAGTACAATTGTGAGCATGCGGAACTACCTTAAATTATAAGCTACTCTAGAGAAATCGGATAAACTGCATTTTTATTTAAATCTAAACATGAATTCGTGACGCGTGGTCTGAAAACCCCCATCATTCATGAACCTAATTAACTAGAGCCAGAAAACAGGCTGCTATCATGTTTAACAGACCGTGTCAATTTCGAGATTTCTGATTTTTTTTTTGGCTACTGGAATTCCTGTTCCGGTTTACTATAGCCAACTCTATTGATAGTAACCCCTCGGGTTCGATACTAAGTCCCTAAATATTTTTTGCCTTGATTTTTTGAGCGAAATTTTTCGAATTCTGACGTTTCTAGATGTATTTTTTACCGCTGAACACGATGGTGATGTTATTTTTTGATATAACCATGCGAAAATGGTTATTTTTCAACTTTTTTCCAAAAAATCGAAAAATAAGTCTTTTTGGAAAAAGTTGAAAAGTAACCGTCTTGTGTTGGAATCGAAAAACGTCACTATCCTATTCTGCGGTAAAAAACACCCCTAGAAGTATACATGGGCAGACCCCAGGTGACCCCTGGTTTTTCACCTGGGAGGAGATTATGAGTTGTGGGTCGGAGTCAAGGAAGGGTTGTAGGTCGTGTTGGGACAAAGAATGTGGGTCGGAAGGCCGACACATTGAGGATTAATAGTCTGTTTGGAGCAGCGTATTTATGTGTAATCTCTTTTTTGGTCCCCAATTTTTCGACCCCATCGGGAGGGCGACCAAATGAGGGTTGTGGGTTTTTTGGAAATTCGACCTGGGGTGCTGCCCATGTATGCCTAGAAGCGTCAAAATTTCTCACACAAAAAGGCAAAAAATATTTAGGAACCTGGTATCGAACCCGAGGGAGTCGCTATAAAGAGAGTTGATTGCATGTAAAGATTCGTTAGTTGACTTTACGAAAATTTTCAGTGTTTATTACACAATCATGGATAGTTTTTGGAGTAAATTACCAGCATGGTTATTTTTTACATTTAGTGTTACTGTTGCTCAACAATATCAAGTAATTTTCTTTTTTATCATTCTTATTGTTTTTGAAAAGAAATCGAAAAAATAACACAAAATGTTCACAAAATTCTCTGCAAAATAAATTTCAGATTCGGATTATACGCCTCCGAAAACCGGCACCATAGGTTACCAAGGGGGGTACAATACCCCCTCACCACTCATCCTCGGACCTTCCGCCTTTATAGTCATTCATCCATCCATCCTGAGGGTCCGGTGTATCCCCTCTACTGGTAAACTATGCCCGGCACTATAACTTTTGTCAGGAGTTTGTCAAGTAACTTTTGTCACGAAAAATAGCTGTTACAAGAGCATCGATGATAGAGTTACAAGGGCATCAGTGATCGGAAATAGTTCGTATTTATATCCGTGACAAAGTTAGCGTGACAAAAGTTATAGTGTCGAAAACCCAAATAGCGTCATAGTTTCTAAAATTCTCTTAAAGCAAAAAGTTGCTCTCGTAGCTGGATTTGAACCAGGATCGAGATATCCTCAAAAACCCCTATTTAAAACACATTAAGTCAAATGTATAAGGAAAGCTTTCTAGGTAAACTGGACATCATTGGATGCTCGACCACTTCCTTTGTGGTATGATGAAGCAAAATTCGGGATTTTTTGTCATTGGGGTGTTTATTCGGTTCCTTCGTATAGTGGTGAGTGGTTTTGGAATTCATGGCAAAGCGGAGGTCAGGGTCAAAAAAATTTTATGGAGACACATTATAGACCGGGCTTTACTTATCAAGATTTTGCGCCAGAGGTGAGCAATATAATGAAAAGAAAATTTTCAAATTGTTTAGTTTACTGCCATCGACTTTAACGGTACCGAATTTGGTAGGATAATCAAGTCATCTGGAGCTAAGTAAGTCAAAGTTAAACACAATGAACCGATGAATTTGATGATCAAGTGGCAAGTCACCAAATGGGCATTTTGAAGGCCCGTGTTCGACGCCGGCTATGTCATTTTCAGAGCAATGCCTCCAAATCAGCAGAAATTTTTCCTAGAGGTATCTTCAAGCGAAAAACACGATTTATGATTATTTTTGCATAACAACTTTCTTAAAAATTTGTATGAAGTAAGATTTAAAATTTTTATGCGAAAATAATGTTGGGATCGTGTTCCTCGCATAAAATACTTCTAGAAAAATTTTTCAGCCAATTTGGAAACACTTTTCTGAAAGAAAAGACACGGCCGGCGTCGAACCAGGATAATCAAAATATCTATTTATCGGCTTGCCACTTACCCATCATGTCGGAACTTTCAAGCTTTTTTGAAAGATGTTGTAATTTAGATATTTTGTCATAACGACGAAACATCACGAAGGTAAGTAAATTATCCAAAATTAAGTGAAAATTATAACTAAACATTGATGAAAACATTAGTTCAGGAATTTTGTCATTGCAACAAAAGGGAATTAATTGAAAAAAGGAATTTTTGTCTCACGGTATTTTGTAACAAAAGTAGAGAACAATAAGAGCTTTTCAGTGACACCAAGGTCATCCTGCCATGACACAACATCTGAATTAATTTTTTCAATTTTTGGTTATAATTTTTATTTAACTCGGGATGATTTAAGGATATACATTATGGCCAAACAAGCAATCATGGAATTGGAACGCAATGGATGTGGGTCCAAATAGAGATCTTCTAGGTAAAAATAATTCAACTTTTACAGAATTTTCAATAGAGCATTATTTTAGCCGAAATTCGCGCCGGAATACTTGGCGCTGGTGGAGTTCGTTTCGGAACTTATTTCTCACTTTTTGCATGGTTTCATCCACTCTGGAATGCTGATCAAAAAAACAATACACAAGTTTATGTCGATGTAAAAATGAAGACGCTGAATTGATCTATTTTTCGATTTTAGACGATCTCTACTCCACAATTAAAGGATTTAGTGACGAATTATCAACCAGATATTGTATGGGTTGATGGAGATTGGTTAAATTCGTGGAAATATTGGAAGTCTGACGAGTTTATCGCATGGCTATACAATGAAAGGTTTAAAAATTTTTACGAATGTTATCGGATTAATATTTTTAGCCCCGTAAAAGATACCGTCGTTACAAACGATCGTTGGGGTATGGATACAAATTGTATACACGGAGGATATTATACATGTCATGATGGATATAACCCAGGTACGTGTAAAGCAAAAAATAAATTATTTACGTAAATACGTATCCTTTCCCTGAATCAGGGTCAAAGAAGCGTTTTCACGGTTCGGGAATGCACACAATCGATTCCCCGCCTAGAAAAACCTAAGATCGACGGGTTTCTCATAAAAATTCGAAAATGTTTGATTTTCGCTTCAATACACCGATTTCTTACTTGAATCAGGATCAAGGAAGCTTTTTCACAACTTGAGAGTGCATGCAATCGATTTCTCGCATAGAATTACCTCTAAAATGATCATTTTAGAAAAAAAATTTTTCATGAAATAGTCCATAATTTATACCTCCTTAAAAACTGTACACAGAGAGATAGTTGTTGTATAGTTATGATTAAGTGATTATTTTTAAGGAGAATTGCAATCACACAAATGGGAAAATGCTAATAGTCTAACAGCGTTTTGGGGTTTCAGCCGAAATATCAATGTATGTTTTTAATACTTTCTTAAATTTCGGATGTAGAGAATAGACTAAAAAAATCTCCAACAACGAACATCCATGGAATGTCAGACAGGGATTTGAAAAAATGTTTACGTGAATCGATTCAGAATACAGCAGTACAAACCCCTAAGTACTATATGGTCGCAGGAAACCCTATCCCTCATAACTGTACAAAGAGAGGGGTACTGTCCCATAAATACGACGTGATCGCTTCAAAATTTTCGGCAAAAAGACGAAGTGGGGGGATACAGTACCCCTTTTTCAGCTATGTGAGCAACATTGACAAAGAATTATATATCGAAAATATATATTCGGATTGTTTGCGCATACAGATACCAAAAATGTTTTTCTAAACGGCTCAGAAGCTTACATATCTTTGGCAAAATTTTTCTTGTCTAGTCCAAAAATTTAGTTTAATCAATACATGAGCCTAAGAGATGCACTAACTACACTGATATCTACCGTAAGTGCGGGTGGAAATCTGCTATTAAACATTGCACCCGACCACAACGGAAGAGTTATACCGTTATATGAAGAGCGCTTGAGAGACATTGGCTTGTTTGTAAATGCACATAGCGAAGCAATATTTGCGTCAAAGCCATGGATTTACTTAAATGATCAAGGGGGCGTTTGGTAAGTGAGTATATAAAATACGCATGTGTTTCTGCACCCCTGGATGGGGTCTGCCTCCAGACAGATTTTAATAACGATCATTTAGGTACACTAGCCAGTTGAGAAGCACAACCGGATTCGATCCGTATAGGTTTTTCAATCCCCAGACACAAGCCAATACGATTGTTTATGCTTTTATAACAAATTGGCCTAGCAATAACTTGATTACATTAACTTCACCCAAACCAACAGCACAGGTAGTCTTTTTTCTCGATTTTTTTCATACGTACTTTTAGACTACCGTAAAACTGTTCAGCACAAATGGTCAGTTCATTCAGCTTAACTATACGACAGTAAATGGTGGTATTCAAACTAGCATTGCTGGAATTAATAAGAAAAAATTTGCTCCTAGCTCTGTCAATTCTGGCATTCTTGTTCTTAAAATTGAATACACTGCCGATGATAATGTAAGCTTGGTGCATGAAAATCCTAGAAGTCTTGCGTGTTCTAGAAATCTTGAAAGTCTAAAGATTCTGAAAATCTTTCGAATCACGAAAACCTTAAAAATTCAGAATATTCTAAAAATCCTGAAAGTTCTTAAAGCCAAGATTTTAGAATAATCCGGTCCCCGTACAGAGTTCTTGTCAAACTTGCCAACTTATCATGACCAACGCTGTAAACTATTTCGTGCAGAATAATGCCATAACTCAGAGTGCTTTGCAAACTAAACTTCTCAGCGATTGTGGAACTTTTGCAGTATCTCAAGACCAAACAAGTTGCAAAAGCATCGTCAATAAAGACTTCTCGAAAGTTTATAACGTAAGGACTAAGACGAAAAAGAGAACTAAGACAAAAATTATAGGACTTGAAAGGCGGTAGAAATTATGGTGAAATCTGTGATGATCTCAACATTTGTACAGCTGCATAAATAGATCAGAAAAGTTGTTGATAAAAGTGCTCAAAATTTCTAATATTGTTTTAATTATGCTTTGTTTCCCAGATGTCGTCCTTAAAAAATCGTCGAAAGATAGCCAAGTGACCAGTAGCTAAATAACCCCGGCAGTGATATTTTCAAGGCTCTACTTTTCTTTTATGATTATAATCCGAGTTAAAGACTTCCGGGAAATAGAGTATAGAGAATCATTTAATAAATAGTTTTTATTTCTATTTTTATGATTTCTAGATGGGATATCAAGTCCCTCGCTTTTTTCTATATCTCCTCCCGAAGTTGCCTTTCATAAGTGAATTTTTGTTTAGAAATGTCTTTCATTTGGAAATTTTTAACAGCACTTTACCTATTAGTCCATTCATCTTTAGCTCAACAATATCAGGTAACCCAAGCGATGATGCAAAGACCTTGAGATTCTATTTAGGCGAATTGGAGTTCTCTGGATAGTCGACCCCTCCCCATATGGTATGACCAGGCGAAATTTGGAATTCAAGCACATTGGGGAGTTTACTCTGTGCCAGCATATGGAGATGAGTCGTTCTGGTTCAATTGGAAAGAATTGAATGATTCGAA